>CM043697.1:56497500-56802500 GCA_023935145.1 Bretschneidera sinensis | reverse complement strand
AACAATCACGGTCAATAAGTCGATCAGCAAATCAGCGAGGATATGTGTGTGTTAAAGTGAAGCACTAGAGAAAGTCTCAACCGATGATAAATACACAAAAAAAGAAGGTGGCAGAGAAAGCACTTCCTTTAAAAAAGTCAACAGCTCCACAACACCGAACAAACAAATTCTAAACCTGAAGTCAAATAGATAGAACCTCAAGTGGTCAATTTTCTAGAAAATGACAAGAGTAAGAAGATGCTGCCAAAAATATGAACCTCAACTTATTTAGTACATGCCATATATATTTTATGATATTGGATATCATTAGGTTAATGATCAGAGGGTGATGAGATATTTTTATTAACCTCTCTGGCCATATTGACCGAGAATTGCACTTATTGTATTAGAAAATAGAAACTTAGGGAGATTATTTGAGTTTTTTTTAGACAATCGACTATTTTATTACGAGTGTTTACATTTGCAAGTTTTGTGATAAATTCAATTTGTTAATTTTCACCTCCTTAGATTAGAAAGTATAATTATCGGCTGAGAAACTAAGTCTTGGCCGATTAGGAGTCATTTAGCTCGAATATAAATGTAATTCAGATTCAAGGTATGCATTAACAAACAATATTTTTGTTTTGTCAATATGGTGATTGTTGCTGATCCAATGGTGCAGAAAATTATCGATTGTTGTTGCTGATCTGGTGATTCTTTCTAATCTGGTAATTGTTACCGATCTGGTGTTGCTGTAAATTGTCAATTTGGTGTCGTTGATTGTCGATTTGGTGTTTGTAGATCTGGCCTATAGGTTGATTGATCTTCCCTATTGATTTGGCATTATCCGACTTGTCAAAAACTGACATTTTCAACAAGTCGCAGGGGCTAATTGTTAACCTCTAAAATGTAACGACCTATCTCGAGTGGGCCCTACTCGGAACGGCTTCATTACCTTTCAGCACTGAGCACCTTGACTCAATATGCAAATATACAAATCAAACCACAATCTTAACAATCATTTCAAATCTAACAACACATAGCTTTACAAACATGAGACTTTTCAATATAGTAAACAAAGTCGTAAGACCTTTACAAAAGACACGAATACAAGGAACTTTTTCTCATACAATTTAACTTGAATACTTTTGCAAAAGGATAGACTAAACAAGATTTAGACTCCCAAATGATCCAAGAAACGAGGATGCCGTATATGAAGACCTTACTAAGGCTTATTTCAACTTTGACCACAACTTCTGATGATACCTGAAATGTTAGTAAAAAAAGAGGGTGAGCTAAAAATCTCAGTGAGAAACACATCACTAGAAATAATTACTTAAAAAGTAATTCATAAATTACAAATTTTATTATATGAGTCATTATGTAATTATAATTATATAACACAACTTTTATATATGCTTTCGATTTATTTTTCTTATTTATTATCACAAAGGAAGTAACCAACATTTCAAACAATATTAGTATTCTTAATTCATCGAATTCTAGTAATTCAAAACGTAACTACACACAACGAATTAAACACTTATGAGCAGCAATCATCTTTACATCTTTCAAATCACAACAAAGCATGAACCACGCCTTTCACCGGGCCAATCATATTGCACGCCCCTCATGGGCCAATCACAACACACACCCCTTATGGGCGAATTATACCATATGCCACTACTCATGGGTCAATCATCACAATGAATCCATGAAATGCAATGCAATAAAATGCACATTCATATCACTGCCCCTCATTGGGCTAATCTCATCATCACGGATACGTCTTCCCACATACCGATACGTTTCACAATAATCATCATAATCATTAAATCTTCGGAACCCTACTTGATCCGGGCCAGGTCCTAATCATCCAAATACATTTGGTACCTTTACACCTGTTGTGGGAAGGGACCTACCGGCCTCACCCATCACTCGCCCCTCAATAACATACCATCAAACAATTGTTATAATGTAAAATGCATTTATGATGAAATGGTTTGTAATCAATCATTCATCCATCAATCACATCACAAATTCACAACAATCCAAGCAAATCATTTCCATTAATAATTACAAGCATCAAATTCTCCAAACACAACTATATCAAATCGTTCCTAACTCATATCTTATATATTCACATTTGATAGCATACACACATACACATACACACACACACACACATTTCTCATAGCTCTATTATTGGCATTTTCATAATCATTTATGAATTTTTATATTTCATTTTCACGTTTCATAACGCTTAGTAATAGTGAGGTGAAACTCACCTCGTACGTGCTCCACAACTAATCTCAAACTACTTCATTGATCTTTAATGGTATCCACCACTTGCATCTAGGAGTGAAATAACATCTAACTCCAATTAATATCATTCAATAACAAAATACTATGAACCCCAAGGTATTTACACACTTTATATATCTCGAGTGCACTTCGCATAAATAAAAAATTAAGAAATCGAGACGTTAAGCCCCTTTTTCAAATCATTTACTTTACATCTAAAAAAACCTTTAGTTTTCATGAATGATAACACTTTTAAAGGTGTTTCAATCATTCTCAAGGTATATAAACATTAAAATCAATTTGGAAAAGTTTCGTATTCAAAAAATGAAGAAAAATCGCTTATTTGAAAAAATCAGGTTGACCCAATCGACTGAAAAAACTCCAGAAGCATTCTGCCACGTTACCTAGTCAATTGGGTACTTATACCAGTCAACTAGTACCCGTGATACAACATATAGTCGATTGGAGGAAGCCCTCAGTCGACTGGTAACCCGAGTTTCAGCAAAACTCCTCTACGAAAATCATATTTTTCCCTAAAAAATCACTTTGAATCCTTATGAAATTTTCAAATCTTTTGAAACATAAGGTTTTCCTAAAGTTATAAGATAAAACTCCACATTACCCACACCAAAAATCTCAAGTTAAAAGTTTCAAATCATTAAACCTAGCACAAACCCATTTTTCTTGAAATCAAAACATTTTCTCAAAACATCTTCTAAGTTAATTTATAAAAATTCAAGTTTCTAGTTTAATAAACAAGTTTGATAATTTAAGTGTAAAGAAAGACAAGAATTTACCTTGATTTGCCAAAAATCGTCCTCTCTTCTCCTTTTCATTTTTTCTTTCTTTCCTTTCTCCTTCTGCCTCTCTTTCTTTCTCTCTCTCTCTCTCTCCAAAGAAAAATCTTATTCCCATTCCCCTTTAAATAGCCAAACTTTCCCTTAATTTCACACACAACCCTTCACTTTAAGACTCATCCACATTTTACCCTTCTACTCTTTAAAAACTTAAAATTTTACTTAGTTATCTTACTACTCTTCAAAACATTACAATTCTCACTAAACATGTTTTTATTTCTTGGCCCCAACTTTGTTTATTTGTTTCCAAATTCTAAAATTTAAGTACGAAATATTTAGGGCTCGAAACTAAATCTGCACATGCTTTTACAAGTCAAAATAAAAACCTCAAGATTAAAATATTCCAATGAAATTTTGGGCGCTGCATAAAATATGGCCCATATGGTTTAAAAGATAATGAGAAATTAAAATCAATTCCACCACTGTTACTAGGAGGAGAGAAAAAAATGGAGCAGAAGGAGGAAAATATGAACAAGTGGCAGTTGCTCAACAGCTGTTTCAAGATAAAGGCAAAATTTCTGTAACAATCAAACCCGTTACACACGTACACACCAGACCCAGAGTCTTTGCAGCAAGTTTATACACTTGTCTCGTTAATTTCTATTCAATCTTTACGTTATTGTTTGTAATCAGTACTTGGTGTATGTACCTCTTTGTTATTGGCAAATTACTACAGTCAAGTTAATTTGCAACAGTTTTATGTGTTATGTTTTGTTGTTGTTAACATCTGGGTTTGGATAATTACTCCGATAAACATTAAAGTATTTTTATATATTTTTTAGTCTATTCAGTCGCTTGATTTTAATTTTTTGTTGTTTATTATGTTTTCGATCCGTTGATTATCAATTTTATTTGTTAGGAGAAAGTTCACTTTCAATTTGGATCGTTGCGTTCCCGGCACACTAGTAAATTCATTTGTCAATTTTACTGGGGAAGCAAATTCTATCATCAGCAAAAAGGCAGGATCAGCCATTTGCCACTGGAAAATGACAATTCTTAACGGATGGAATCCTTTTGTTTAGTTTGACAAAAAAAATGAGTTAAAAAAAACAAGAAAAAAGAGTATAAACTTTGTGGACAAAGAATTTCAAAAATAAATGGAATACTAGATCTCTTTCTTTTTGTTTAATTTTTAGGATTATATAGGAAACTACGTTCATTTTGTTTTGTAATTTTACTAATGAGTTACAACAAGAAGACATTTATTTTTTAAGGCTGAGTCAGGGCAGAGTAACCCAAATGAAAAGCTCAAATTGGGTTTCTCTTTATTCATTTATAACATAGCAAAATGTCACTACTCAAAGCCATCCTCATCGTCTTTCTCATGATCTATAAGCCTCCAATTGGCATCCTCTCCTTGAACCATTCCTTTATTCTTCTCACACCACCATGAACCATGAACCAAGCACCAAGTACTTCATCCTTTAGAGCATTTAACGATTTGTCATGCCAACTCTTAAAGTTCCAGGAATCTTCAAGTACTTTGATATTTCGGTATTGATCATAAGCTCTTCACCTATATCTGTATATTTTGCCGCTGGATGATAGGGTGCAATATCAAGGAGATTGTATACACGTAAAATGTGGAGATCTTTCAGTGAGTTAAAGACCCCTTGAAGCTAGAATCGCTGACGCATGGGCTTTGGGGCTGGCAAAGACGAAGGCTGTTACAGGACATGGCTTGTTTGGTTTTCCTTTGATCTTATTGTATCCATTGGCCACAACGTCAGCTGAATTAGTGATGCAAGAGTTGCACCCAAGCTATGACCCTGTAATGCTAATTTCCTCATCCTTGAATTCTTCAACCAGTCGTTTCACCTCCACCAGAACCTAATATCAAAATGAAAACAATCTTCATTTGTGAAATGCCAAACATTATTTCAAGCCCTTAATTTCTCTGTAATTGGAAGTAGTTCAAACAGGAGAAGAGTGTTTTTCTTTCTTCTAATCCCGAAAATGCCAGTGCATTATGCTTCTGTTTGTGTTTCTTTACATTTATTTTCTTGGATTATGTTTGGTTAGAGAGAAATGTGAGAGTAAAAAAAAAAAACATTAAGATTAAGATAAGAAATTGAGAAGAGAATATTTTTCTATCATGTGTTTAGTAAAAAAGATGGAAAATTGGAAGAACAAAGAAAAAGATGAAAAAAAAAATATTTTCTTTTATTTTTCACTCCCCAAAATCTTTCCAAATTTGGATAATTATAGTTTTTACATGAGGAAAGAAAACTCAAATTTCCAAGTTTTCTTTCCTACCAATTTAAAGAAATACTCTCTCCGCCCTCTTTTCCCTCTTCTCCCTCTTTTCCCTCTTCTCCCTCTTTCTTCCTTTCATTGTTCCTTCTTACTAATTAGCCTTATTAAGATATGATTTGTATAAAAGATATGTGAGAGAAAACAAAGTAAGAGGAAAGGAGAGAGGACAGGAAATTGAGAAGAAACAGATATCGTTTTTTTCATAATAAAATTCTTGCCTGCACTTGATACAAACACTGTGCGTTTGGATCGACTATATCACAATTTTTCATCAAATTTTCTCTTTCTTGATGAACGGAAGTGATGCACCTGGATTAAATGCACAGTGTTTGGACTGGGTGCGGGCAAGAATATCTCCATACATGGTATGTATGGATGGATGACAGAAAAGTGGAACGAAAGAAGAAAAGACAAAATAAATTGGTTTATTTTTCTTTTCACACCCAATCCTCAAAAATGCCTCCCACCCTCTTTCCTTTCATTTCTCTCTTTTTGCTTTTCATTTTTCTTTCTTTCTATTGTGATTTTGGATCAAATCCCACAAAGATGACTTCTAAATATTGGTCTGGAAAAAGTTGTTTCCTATTTTATATTGTTTGTTCTAGTAAGAGTAGTATTAATTTATTATGTTGTTCTTTTCTTAGCATTATTAGTAAAAAAATCATCTATATAAATGGATCCTAAAGAAGGTTTGAGACACATTCATAATTTCAATATACATTGTATATCAGAGGGGTTTACTATTAGAATTAGGTTGAGAGCTTTGGGTGTACTGGAGCTTTTTCTTTGTGAGGTAATGAGAGTTTAGCACCTTTGCTCTTCCTAAAAGTTGTAATTGAAAATTAATAAAGTAGTGGATTTGTTGGTGGACGTGGGCAAAAAGGTTCTCGAACCACATTAATTTTTGGTGTTTTTACTCTTTGTTTATTTTACCTATTTAATTGTTGTGGTTGGGTTTTTTTACCTAAAATTTGAGTAGGTGGATTTTAAAGGTAAAATCTCAAAAAATGGTATCAAAGCTGTGATTGTGATGACAAAAACACTAAAAAGACAAAATTAAATATTGAGCTATTTGATGAAAAAATATGGGTGATAATATGTGTATTAGTCATTTTCAATTTTGTTATCACTAATTTGTTGAGTAGTATATTGGAAGAGGAAGAGTACTTGCCACCTGAAGAAGATCACATAGTCACGACATCAATGATGGGAAAGAAAGTTTGCATTGATGGGGAGGTTTCTGCAACACCTCCAGAGAGAGATAAATTGAAGATGCTAAATGTGTTCGAGGATGAAAAATTGTTCATGAATATATCAAGAGATGAGCTAAATAAAGTGAAGGAGTATAGCACTTCAAGGAAGGTGGAGGAAATATCAAGATCTAAGTCTTTAGATTTTTCAAATAAGGAGTGCATCTACAATGAGAAAGAGGAACACACACAAGCAAAGGCTATAATGGAAGATCCAAGTCTCTAGATTTTTCAAATAAGGAGTGCCTCTATAATGAGGAAGAGTAACACACACAATTGCAAAGCAAGGATATGATGGAGGACTTAAAAGAGTTGAGTAGAATAAATGAGAGTGATAATGGAAAGACTGATGAGGATGATGAGATGCAAGTTCTTGATAGTTCAAAGGTAGTACAAAGGTGGTGATAAGAGATACCATAAACGATGAAAGTTTCTACGTGTTGAATGAGAGGATGGTTGCTTCGAAAAGTAAGTGGATGAGATGGGAAGACGAAAAGGAATGATCGCACCAACCAAAAAATAAAGTCAAATTTGATGATGAGGTGGGGAATTTGAACCAAGGTAGAGATTTGTTAGGATTTTGGCTCAAATCCGTATAAAGAAGACTTCTAATTTGTTTGAGAAAATTAAAGTGGTTTCTTATTTTATATTTCTTGTTCTAGTAGGAAAAGTAGTAATTTCTTATGTTGTTCTTTTCCCTGTAGTATTAGGAAAATATCCTCCATATAAAGAGAATCATAAAGAAGGTATGAGGCACACTCATAATTCCAATACATATTGTAAATCAGAGGCTACTAGAGCTAGGTTGAAAGCTTTGGGTGTATTGGAGTTTTGGGTTATCAAGTAAAGAGAACACATACAACTAGAGTTAGGTTGGGAGTTTGAGTGTACTGGGGCTTTTGGGTTGTGAAGTAGTGAAAGTTTATCAACTTTTCTTTCCTAAAGTTGTAATTGAAGATTAATAAAGTAGTGGATTTGTTGGTGAACGTAGTTGTTTTGCCTTTTTAATTATCGTGGTTGTGTTTTTTGTCTAAAACTTAAGTAGATTTTAAAGGTAAAATCTCAACACTTTCTTATCGTAGCTTAAATATTCTCATAACTAAAGCCTAACAGCATTATTGGTTTTTATTGGTAGGTGACCACGGATCATTTAAAGTGTAAATGGAGAGCCAACTGTTGGAATTTTGGGTTCAGATATGTTATAACATTGTACATGTAGACTCGTTATCTAATAAAGGACCCAATTAAGTAATATAATTTTTATGGGTCTCCAAAGTATCAAGGTTCTTTAGTATGGGCCACCTTATGTGTAGAAGCCCGATGTGGTATGGGTCTTTGTTAATGTGCCAAAGACTCAATACACATGTGTGAGGTAACTGCTAGGGTTATGGTCCCTAAGGCACAGGGATATAAATAGACATCAGGGGAGGGTGTTTAACGTGCGTTAAATTTTATTGAAACGGACAGTTCTTCTCCCTCCCCTCTGACATTCATTTGATTGGTATAGATGTGTTCAAGAATTTCAAAGCCGAAGTTGAAAATCAATTAGGCAAGAAAATTAAGGCCGTCAAATCTGACCGTGGAGGTGAATACTACGGTAGATATGATGGATCAGGTGAACAACATCCCGAACCCTTCGCCAAATTTTTGATGGAATGTGGGATCATTCCTCAATACACTATGCCAGGGACTCCTAGTCAAAATGGCGTACCTGAGAGACGAAACCAAACCTTAAAGGATATAGTAAGAAGTATGATTAGTCATTATTCTTTGCCATAATCGCTTTGGGGTGAAGCCATCAAGACTACATTTTACATCTTGAACAAAGTTCCAAGTAAAGTAGTAGCTATAACCCCATACGAGTTATGGACAGGCAAAAAACCTAGCATTAGGCATTTGCATGTTTGGGGATGTCTAGCTGAGGCTTGGCCTTATAAGTCAAATGAGAAGAAGCTAGACTCAAGGACCGTTAGCTACTATTTTGTTGGATACTCTGAAAGATCAAGAGGTTTCAAATTTTATGATTCCTTTAATAGATCTTTTTTCGAAACGGGCAATGCCAAGTTCATTGAGGATGTTGAGTTAAGTGAGAGAGACCAACTCAGGCAAGTCAATTTTGAAGAGGAATGTGTTTACATTCCTGTTGTTGCAACTGAAAACGTTCAGGTATCCATACCTGATGTTATTCAAAATGCAAATCCGGAGATCCAATGCATTGATAACGAACCTGAATTGCCACCCACTCAAAATTAAGAGCTGTCTGAGGTTCATCAAGAGGTACCTCAACAACCTCAAGTGGAAGTGCCATTAAAGAGATCCACTAGAGAAAGAAGAAACGCGATTTCGACTGATTATATCATGTATCTCCAGGAACATGAGTTTGATATGGGTCTGAAAGATGATCCGACTTCTTTTAGTTAAGTCAAATAATGTCCTAATTCTGAAAATTTGATTGAAGCCATGAAAGATGAGATGAAATCAATGGATGACAACAGTGTTTGGGACTTAGTAGAGTTGCCCAAAGGTGCGAAACCGATTGGTTGCAAATGGATATTTAAAACCAAACGGGATTCAAAAGGCAACATTTAAAGGCATAAGGCCCGCCTAGTCGCCAAAGGTTTCACTCAAAAGGAAGGCATTGATTATAAAGAGACTTTTTCGCCAGTTTCGATGAAAGATTCCTTTAGAATCATTATGGCACTTGTAGCTCACTATGATTTGGAGCTACATCAAATGGACGTTAAAACAGCGTTTCCCAATGGGAACATTGAAGAAACAATATACATGGTGCAACCGGAGAACTTTGAGTCCAAAGATTCAAAGCATCTTGTATGCAAGCTTAAGAAGTCCATTTGTGGCTTAACACAGGCATCCCGGCAATGGTATCGAAAATTTGATCAAGTGATTACATCCTTTGGATTTAAAGAAAACACCGTTGATCAGTGCATATATCTCAAGTTCAGTGGGAGCAAATTTATTATCCTGGTGCTATATGTAGACGACATTCTACTAGCAAGCAGCGATATAGGCCTATTGCATGAAACCAAGAGATTTCTATCAAATAAATTTGAAATGAAAGATCTTGGTGATGTGTCCTTTGTTTTGGGTATACAGATCCATAGAGATCGTTCCAAAGGTATACTTGGACTGTTACAAAAGGCCTATATTGATAAAGTGCTAAGTAGATTTAGCATGAGTGGTTGTGCACCAGGAAACACACCCGTGGCAAAGGGTGATAAGTTCGGTTTACTCCAATGTCCGAAAAATGAACTTAAGAAGAAGGAAATGGAGAAATATCACTATGCTTCGGTTGTTGGAAGTCTCATGTATGCACAAGTGTGTACGCGACCGAACATTGTGTACATTGTTGGAATGCTAGACAAATATTTGAGTAACTCGGGCGTGGATCATTGGGAAGCAGTTAAACGGGTTATGAGATATCTACAGAGAACGAAGGATTATATGCTCACATATCGGAGATCGGATCTTTTAGAGATCGTTGGGTATTCAGACTCCGATTTTGCTGGGTGTCTCGATAGTAGGAGATCCACTTCTAGATATGTCTTTATGTTAGCTGGAGGAGCTATATCGTGGAAGAGTGTGAAACAGTCACTCATAGCTACTTCCACCATGGAGGCAGAGTTCATAGCTTGCCATGAGGCATCAAATCAGGGAATATGGCTGCGAAATTTTATCACTGGACTGCGCACGGTTGATGGCATTGATAGACCATTAACGATTTATTGTGATAATAAGGCTGCTGAGTTGTATTTCAAGAACAACTGAAGCTCGTCGAGGTCAAAGCATATCAAGTTTCTGGTTGTCAAAGAAAGAGTCCAGAATTCTCAAGTGTCAATTGAGCATATCAGTACAAACTCTATGATTGTGGATCCGCTTACTAAGGGTTTGCCACTCATAGTGTTTCATGAGCATGTTGCTCACATGAGTGTTGTTCTTTTGGACCATATGCCCGTATAGTAGGAGTTTGTATTTAGCCTTTTACTTTTGCTTAATTGACATGGTTATGTTGTTCTGTACAAACTTTGGATTATGTATTTTTTATTATTCTATGATAACTTTTATTGTAGTTTTGCATTTAATGTTTGAAAATATTTCATATGATTCTTTTGAGTCATATGGAGGACCAATTGGAAATTGACATGTTTAATATCACGTTTCATGTCATTTTCATGCTACACATCCATACTAGATCTATGTCGTTAATTGTGTTAGTGTTGTGACCATTGATGGGTCTTGTTACGATAAATGTGATAAAGGCCGTTTTGATCCTACATTGATATGGTTAATGGACCAGATTGTTGTTGGATATTTTGGTTTAGATAGTACAAATGAGCTCAATTAAGGTTATCTTCATGTACAATATAAATGATAACATATGTAACCCAAGTGGGAGATTGTTGGAATTTTGGGTTCAGATATGTTATAACATTGTACATGTAGACCCGTTATCTAATAAAGGACCCACTTAAGTGATATAATTTTTATGGGTCTCCAAAGTATCAAGGTTCTTTAGTATGGGCCACCTTATATGTAGAAGCCTGATGTGGTATGGGTCTTTGTTAATGGGCCAAAGACCCAATGCATATGTATGAGGTAACTGTTAGGGTTATGGTCCCTAAGGCACAGGGATATAAATAGACATCAGGGGAGGGTGTTTAACGTGCGTTAAATTTTATTGAAACAGACAGTTTTTCCCCCTCCCCTCTAACATTCAGTTGATTGGTTCCCATATCAAAGGTGGTTCTCCCTGTAGTCTTAGAAGATCAACCCAAGGAGGCTTGCTTGCAATGGATTCCGGTTTGTTTCTAACTCATCTTCTCAATATATATATATTCTTGACAAGTTTAATATGAAAAGATCTTGGCTGTATCATTGATTATTTGTGTATTAGTATCAAGATTAATATAACACCAACCGCTGCCCACATTAGGATTAGCACCTACAGCTTGACGAAATAACTTGGAAGCAAAGACCAAAGGAAAATCAAAATCACTTGCCAATTCAAATGCTTGGATGATTCCTCTCCACGCAATTACTATATCCCTCCTCCCTAACACAACCTTCCCGTCATCAGTAGCCACAGCAACATACCCAATCCAATTCGACTCTTTGTTCCAACTCTCTCTTGATAATGAATTCACGAAGAAGCATTCAGACAATTTGATTTGAGAAGTTGCATAGAATTACTTGGTTGCTTTATACTTGAAAGGGTTTCCTTTTGTTAATCCAACCCTCGAGAAGAGATTTTCTTTCGAATATCGGTTATCCCCTGCAAACTATTTTACTTTTACTCGGGTATGAGTGTTGGATATAAATACGTGTTCGAATGTCGGACTTATTTATTTTTAATAATTTATCGTAAATTTTCTTTTAATTTAAAGTACCGAAGTGTCATAGCGTTGTCCCAGTGTCGATAGTCTGACACGAGTATAACAAGGTAAAGTGAAAAGTCCATATAATATAACCTGAAAACTTTGATTTCCTGTTTGAATTGAAAGTGTCGTAAGTTGCCTGGCCATTTACCATAGTGAATAATATATCGGTAGAGGTCACTGTCTAGAGGATCCAAGAGGTTCTTCTAGTTATCTTGCCTACTTAGCAACCTCCACCTTTTGGCTATGCTTCCTATCATTTCCTCAAACGACACTATGAATACAGGTTCTGTGGATGATTTCTGGCCAAGTTGAATCAAGAGCAAAGCTAGTAGGTAAGTAAAATTAACGGTGTTTTTCACTGGAACTTAATCATCAGTTAGCCAATTTCTGAGTTCTATTTGTAGAATTTAAAAAAAAAAAAAAAAAAACCTTCCTTGAGATGGAAGGAGATTTGGCATAATCTGTACCAATTTATTAAAAATAACAAAAAAGATAGAAAGAAATGGAAGGATGAAAGAGCTCATGCCTGTGGGAACCTTTGACCTTACCTTAAAAAATATTACAATTTCTTATAAAAAGGCAACTGAGAACTATCTAAAGCATAAGCTTTGTTTACATTAAAAAGGAAAATCTATATCATTCCAAAAAAACCTTTGAAACAGTGTGAGATGGCCCATACTTGGCTAAACTGTCAGCCAGCCCATTAGCTTCACATTAAATATGCTTCACAACGACCTCTTGAGGGAGCAAAGAGCGAATTTCCCGAACGATATAATCTCCCATGACACGATCACTCTCCCAATAAGACCTGGACCAAGGCTTTAGAGTCGTACTCAATAGCCAAAACTTGAATATTAAAATTTCGAGCCAACTGCAAGCCCACTACAAGAGCGCACGCTTCATCCTGATTGTTAGTGCAATGCCCAAACGCATAAGAGAAAGCCAAGACGAAAGACGGCCCAACTCAGAAAACACCACCTCCCGCACATCCACCATGCGACACTGAACCGTCCGTATTCAATTTTCAATTTGTAGAATTAATGAAGCAAATTCCAAACTTTCACTTAAATTTCCATCCCTTTCTAAAATGGAGCTAATATGTTAGATTAAATGTGGTGATTAGAATTGTCATGTCTTTTGTGGCCTCTGGCACTGAATATGTATACTTGTTAAGTGTGCCCATATTAGTAAGATAAGAAAACATGGGTTTGTTAAGTGTGGGTAGATCAAATGTTACTTGGGGCGGGCCATACTTCACCCGTATACTAACCAGTTGCCAAACTAAGACACTTGTCTTGGCCATTATATGAATTTTGATGATAGCTTGATTTGTACTTCATAAAATTGTGATATATAGATGCAAACTGCTCTGGGATCAACAGTTGACACACTGCTGCAATAATAGTATATAGATGTTGTAATAAATTCAAGCATTAATTGTGACAATTAATAAGTGGCGGTAGATGTAATAAATTCAAGCATTAATTGTAGCAATTAAGTGGAGGTATATGTGCTACACTAAGCATTAATTGTGGCCAAATTAATTCAATTATTCTTAGTGCATTTCTACTATAAATAGGATAACCATAGAGCATATTCAGAGTTAGCAAGTTAGAGTGTTAGAGAGAAAACACAAGGTGTATGCTTAAGGTATGTTGGTTCATATTCTCAATGGTTGTATTGAGAGTATAAGGTATATGTAACCAACCTATATATGATCCATGTTTAATCCTTTGGCCATCCATTGATTGTGGTAACAAGCGTATGAAATACGGACGGACATTCTTGATGGAAGAACATGTATAAATACAGTTTTGGTCCCTAGACTCGGTACTTCTCATTTCCTTTCATACACCATCAAATTGAAGAGAGTTCTGAGAGTCTAGAAGAACCAATATCGAGAGAATAGCAGATTGTGTAAGTGAAAAGCTTCAATGGCCGGAGGTATGTTTACGGTCTTTATAATTCTGCATTTAATCTATATGCTATTTAAGTTGTTTAGCATGTTTAGATTATATTTAAGTTCTTACATTTGGTATCAGAGTATTGTTTGCCTCTTCCTTGAAGTATTAAGCAATCTGTAATACTTTTGATTTATACCCGAAAAATAATTTGATTTCAAAGTTTGTTTTTCAAGTATTTTTTGATGGAAAGTAATGTTAGAAATCGTTAGGAAATTTGATTTCTAGTATTTCTGAGTTTTAAAATCTTGGAAGCCAATTTTATGGATTTTCACTATGTTGCATATGATTTGTAATTATTTGCAAAAATAAAGTTTATAAACCCTTATAGGTATTTATTTTATTTATGTGCTTAAAATTATGTGTTATGTATGTATAACTTTTTTGGGTTATGCATGCAATTTAAGTTTAAATAGTTTTAGTGCATAAATAATTTAATGTTGGGCATGTATTTTTAATTTTGTGATTATTTTGCTCAAATTAAGATTACGCATATATACTATTTATGTTAGTTTTATATATGCAATTTCAGTAAATGTTCATTTTTAGCATGCTTTTGTTTTTCAATTCATGCTTTTAGAATGAGTTTGTTTTTGCAATGAATTAAATTAATTGCATAATATTATGTTTAATTATGCAATTTATTTTTTTATTTATGAGAACTTTATTTACATATGATAACATATTATTAAGTTTAGATATTGTTAGATTATATAAACTTAGGTTATTCTCATAAAACTTAATTTGTGCATAACACATTAAGGTTCATAATACATTACTATGAACAATTAAGTTAAAAATTATGAATAATTCATAAACAATTTGTAGTTGGCATAAGACAGCATGATCTAGGACAATGCTCTGTCTAAGGATTCTGGTTTTTAATGAAGCTTTGTCCCGGCCAATTATCCTGGGAGCACTCTTAGTGATTGCCTATTATGTTACTGCGTAATTGCTTTTAGGCATTAAGTAGAGCCTAAAATATAGTAAATATAAATGTCTAGTGAACCATATAATTTTAAAATATTTAAAGAGTAGCCACAGCATCTTTAATTATATAAAATTATATATTAAGTGGATTAGGATCACATAATGGACATTAATTGTAATTAATTATATGAATATAATGATTTTACCCCTTAGGGATTTTATTGTGTTTATATAATTAATTAGGATAATATATTAAAATTAGTTTTTCTTAATTTACCCACAGGAATTAAGAAGAAATAATTTAATAGTTTTATCATAAAGTTTAAAAATAGAAAAACATCAAACTGTAATCATAATATACATTATGAATTTAGTAAAAATAGTTTGATAAAATTTATCATAAAGTATAAAGAATCTTATTGAATTAAAAATTTAGCCCACAGGTAATTTTTAATGAAATTAGATTCAATTTCAGCGTGTTTTTACATTGGTAAAATATGCAATTTAGAAAATTAGACCTCAAATCTTGACATAAGCTTTTGGACTTTATGCAGTTACTCAACCTACTAGTTTCTCTGATATCCGTTGTGACATACCCGAACTTAGGGGAGATAACTATAAGGTATGGAAGGAGAGGATTCTCCTCCAGCTAGGGTGGATGGATATAGATTATGCTATTAGGAAGGACGAACCACCCGCAATCAATGATAACAGCACTCCAGCTGCGGTCATGCTATATGAGCGATGGGAGCGATCCAATCGACTCAGTGTGATATTTATCAAAATTAAGATAACTACTGGTATACATGGTTCTTTCGACCAGCATGTGAAAGTCTATGATTTGCTAAAAACCATTGACGATCAATTCGTCACTTCAGAAAAGGCATTGGCAAGCACCCTGATAATGAGATTATCATCCCTCAGATTCACCAGCGTAAAAGGTGTGCGCGAGCACATAATGCAAATGCGTGACATTGCGGCTCAACTTAAGAAACTCGAGGTTGATATGTCGAAGTCCTTCCTGGTGCACTACATTCTGAACACCCTTCCAACTCAGTACGAGCCTTTCAAAATCTCGTACAACACACATAAAGACAAATGGTCAATTAATGAATTAATGACCATATGTGTTCAAGAAGAAGAGAGGCTTGTGATGGAATTGGGTGAGAGTGCAATGCTGGCTACTACCCGTGGGAAGGATATATTAGAACCAACCTCGTTTGTTTGTTATGAATCTAATATGGTTAATGTTAATATTAACACCTGGTGGATTGATTCCGGATCTACAATCCATATTGCAAACTCTTTGCAGGGTATGCAAAACCTAAGGAAGCCAGTGGGAAGTGAGCAAAGCATTTTATCAGGCAACAAGATGGGCTCACATGTGAAGGCGATTGGAACGTGCATTTTAACTTTAAGTAGTGGCTTTATTTTAAAATTGGAAAGGACCTTTTATATACCAAGTTTCTCACGAAGCTTGATTTTTGTTTCCATACTTATACTATTTGGATATTCCTTTAATTTTCAAGACACATCTTTCAGTTTATTTTATAAAACTGATTGTGTTGGGAATGGTATTTTGACTGATGGTCTTTATCATCTTTATTTACAAAATGATGCCACTTATAGTTCAATGCATATTCAAACTGGCGTTAAAATGTGTAATATTAACGATAACTCCTTTATGTTATGGCACCGGAGATTAAGACATATCTCCATAGAAAGAATTAAAATATTAGTGAATGAAGGGGTACTTAGTACTCTAGATTATACTGATTTTGAGACTTGTGTGGACTGCATTAAGGGAAAGCAGACCAACAAGTCCAAGAAAGGTGCTAATAGGAGTTCGGACATATTAGAAATCATTCATACTGATATATGTTGTCCAGACATAGATGCACATGGTCAGAAATATTTCGTCACTTTTATCGATGATTACTTATGATATATGTATATCTATTTGCTTCATAAGAAAAATGAAGCATTTGATGCCTTCAAAGTCTTTAAGGTTGAAGTTGAGAACCAATGCGGAAAGCAAATACAAATTGTGAGATCCGATAGAGGTGGAGAATATTATGGTAAATACAAAGAAAGTGGACAAGCACCTGGTCTTTTTGCCAAGTTTCTTCAAGAACATAGGATTGTTGCCCAATACACTATGCCTGGTTCCCTAGACCAGAATGGTGTTACAGAAAGAAGAAACCAAACATTGATGGACATGGTGCGGAGTATGCATAGCAACTCCAACCTTCCTACATCCTTGTGGACTGAAGCACTAAAGACAGTTGTGTATATATTAAATCGAGTTTCAACCAAGGCTGTTCCTAAGACACCATTGGAATTATGGAAATGTTAGAAACCGAGTTTGCGACATATGCGCGTTTGGGGATGTCCGTCTGAGGTGAGGATTTATAACCCATAAGAGAAGAAACCGGATCTGAGGACCATTAGTGGGTATTTCGTTAGATATGCCGAAAGGTCCAAGGGTTACAGGTTTTATTGTCCAACTCATACTACTAGGATTGTGGAATCAAGAAACGTTAAGTTTCTAGAGAATGACATGATTAGTGGGAGAGATCGGATCAGGAACTTAGTTCCTGCACATGATCATACAGAACCTGCACATGATCATATAAAATCTCAACCTTCATCAAATGATAGATTGGTTATAGTTGATAACACACCTCAAGTACAAGCTCGTGTTGACCAATCGATCATTGAGGTTCCACAAGCTGCTGACAACATTCTAATAGATCAAGTAGTTCAGGAAATACCATAAGTTCCTGAACAACCAGTTGAACCACAAGCTCTCTTGGGAGATATTGGTACAACATTAAGAAAATCTACTAGAGTCAGGAGATCAGCAATTCCTAGTGATTACATTGTGTATCTACAAGAATCTGACTATAATTTTGGAGCCGAAAATGATCCTGAAACCTTTTCACAGGCCATAAGTTGCAAAGGGTCAACCATGTAGCACGATGCCATGAAGGAAGAGATGAATTCCATGAAAAGCAACAGAGTCTGGGATCTTGTAGAGTTGCCTAATTGGGCGAAGGTCATTGGTTGTAAATGGGTCTTTAAAACCAAGATAGATTCATTAGGCAACATTGAGAGATACAAAGCGAGACTCGTTACTAAGGGATTTACTCAAAAAGAAGGAATCGATTACACGGAGACTTTCTCTCCTGTATCTAAGAAAGATTCTCTTCATATTATTTTGGCATTAGTTGCTCATTTTGACCTTGAGCTGCAACAAATGGATGTGAAAACTGCATTTCTTAATGGAGATCTAGAGGAGAAGGTTTATATGAAATAACCTGAAGGTTTCTCCTCTAATGATGGTGAGCATTTGGTTTGCAAGCTTAGGAAATCCATATATGGTTTAAATCAAACCTCTCGTCAATGATATTTTAAATTCCATGAAGTAATTTCTTCATTCGGTTTTGTTGAAAATCCCATGGATCAATGTATATACCATAAGGTCAGTGAGAGTAAAATTTGTTTTCTTATTTTATATGTGGATTATATTTTACTTGCAACCAATGATAAGGGCTTGTTGCATGAAGTGAAACAATTTCTCTCTAAAAATTTCGATATGAAAGATATGGGTGAGGCATCTTATATCATTGGCATTAAGATCCATAAAGATAGACCTCGAGGTGTTTTAGGTCTGTTACAAGAAACCTATATCAACAAAGTTTTAGAGAGATTTCGGATGATAGATTGTTCACCAAGTGTAGCTCCCATTGTGAAGGGTGATAGGTTCAATTTGAACCAATGCCCGAAGAACGATTTTGAGAGGGAATCCATGAAGAACATTCCATATGCTTCTGCAGTCGGAAGCCTTATGTATGCTCAGGTCTGCACTAGATCTGACATTGCATTTGTTGTAGGGATGCTAGGGCGATATCAGAGTAACCCAGGTATAAACCACTGGAGAGCTGCAAAGAAAGTAATGAGGTATCTTCAAGGAACTAAAGACTACAGGCTTATATATAGACAGATGGACAATCTGGATGTGATTGACTACTTTGATTCAGACTTTGCTGGCTGTGTTGATTCACATAAATCAACATCAGAGTACATTTTTCTAATGGCCGGTGGAGCTGTTTCTTGGAGAAGTGTCAAGCAAACATTGACTGCTACTTCTACTATGGAAGCCGAATTCGTCTCCTGTTTTGAGGCCACTTCACATGGTGTATGGCTTAAAAGTTTCGTTTCTGGGCTTAGAGTCATGGATTCTATATCTAGGCCATTGAGAATTTTCTGTGACAATTCAACTACTATCTTTATGGCTAAAAACAATAAAAGTAGAAGTCGAAGTCGAAGTAAACACATCGACATTAAGTATTTAGCCATAAGAGAACGTGTAAAAGAAAAGAAAGTGGTCATTGAACACATTAGTACTGAATTGATGATCACTGATCCTTTGACTAAAGGCATGCCACCTTTGAAATTCAAGGATCGTGTAGAGAAAATGGGACTTGGTTCCACTTTGTAAGTGTATACATACAGTTTATTAATGAAACTCTTACATATTTTGATGTTTTCTCATATTCATGTGCACCTTAATTTCTTTGAGAAAATTCATATGTATAGGACCAAGAATAAACATAGGGTTTATTCATTAAGAAATGTTACCACATGAAGAATAATACTTGAGGAACTAAATGCATCGTAATACATGGAAGGTAATACTCATTCTTAGAAGACTTATCGCCATGATTCATGTATTTACTTCTTAAAATATATCAATGGGATTAAGTTAGGTTAAACGTATGGACCAAGTGGGAGAATGTAATAAATTCAAGCATTAATTGTGGCAATTAAGTGGAGGTAGATGTGCTCCACTAAACATTAATTGTGGCCAAATTAATTCAATTATTCTTAGTGCATTTTTCCTATAAATAGGATAACCATAGAGCATATTAAGAGTTAGCAAGTTAGAGTGTTAGAGAGAAAACACAAGGTGTATGCTTAAGGTATGTTGGTTCATATTCTCAATGGTTGTATTGAGAGTATAAGGTATATGTAACCAACCTATATATGGTCCATGTTTAACCCTTTGGCCATCCATTGATTGTGGTAATAAGCGTATGAAATACGGACGGACGTTCTTGATGGAAGAACATGTATAAATACAGGTTTGGTCCCTAGACTCGGTACTTCTCATTTCCTTTCATACACCATCAAATTGAAGAGAGTTCTGAGAGTCTAGAAAAACCAATATCGAGAGAATAGCAGATTATGTAAGTGAAAAGCTTCAAAGGCCGGAGGTACGTTTACGGTCTTTATAATTCCGCATTTAATCTATATGCTATTTAAGTTGTTTAGCATGTTTAGATTATATTTAAGTTCTTGCAGATGTAACATGCTTCATCAATGCCCGTATATAGGTGAAAGCCGAAATTATTCATTTTTGGTTCATAGGAGAATTCATACATGAGAGAAAAAGAGATCTTAAAAGGGTACCCTCCCCCATCGAAACATAATTGATAGCAAGAGGACTTGTATTATCTACTTGTTTTCCTTTTTTGATGATTTACATATAAAGGATATATGCACTAATGTTTCGTGAAAGACTACTTTGATGTGGTGATTCATGCAGTGCTTCACTCGGTAGTGAGATCATGGACAAGCACTGATAAGAAAACATACCAAGCTACATTATTTTTAAATATATATACTCGAATGTTAGGACATGATAACAGCTTACTATTAATTGACAACAATACAATGCTTAATTCTCATTACAATACGAATTTTACAGCTTCTTGACCAACAGAAAAAACCCAAAAAACAACCTACAGCATCACTCATTTATATATGATTCATTTGTGCACATATAAGATGAAAGCCCAAGCAGCAGTTTCTTTACTTTGGTGGGTCGAAGAGGGAGACTCCATACTAATCATGTCCTTCCTCATGTTTTGTTGCTCCTTGCTTGCTATACCCAGTTTGGCTTGATTCAAACCCAACCTTCTCCTCTTCAATCTTCTCTTTCGGTCGTGCGGTAAGGCCTTGCTGCTCCTCTTTATTTTCCTCTCTCTGGGAACTCCTCTTAGTTTCCTCAAATAACGTAATAAGAATCCATGTCAATTTCAAATTTTCAACCCAAGAAAAAAAGAGGAAAAATCGGAGTTAACCAAAAACATCTCAACTCATAAAAAAAAGGGCAAACGCAGCCTTACTATGCAATAATCTTTCAATACAAGCGAAAGAGAAGATGGGTTTATATTAATCTTTCTAAAGAGTTTTTTAAAATTGTTTGAAACTTCTGTTTATAAAAAAACTAAAAATCGAATTTGAATTTGGAATTTGTCAAGTATCTAAAAAATAAACACTGATTCTCAGTGCTGATTTTTTTTTCTAATACGTGGATATACCTGTGTTTGTTCAACTGATCTCTTAGCCTCTAATTCTCTCTGTGCCTCTTCCTTCTTCCTAGCAGTGTAATCCTTCATGCTCTCCCCAGTAGAGACAGCTACTTCCTTAGCAGCACCAAAGGGCTTGGCTGCAATCTCCGCGGTCTTGTGACTAGCATACTCCGCCCATTCTGCACAACCCTTGCAGCAACCTTCGTTCCCTCAATAGTCTTTTCGGTCGTGTAATGCGCAGCTGCCCAACCGGCTACAATAGTCTTGTCTTTCACATCAGCAGCCACTTTCTCTGCATGATCAGCAGCTATCTTCCCACTCTCCACACTAACAACTTTAGCCATCACCGCTTTTTCCCCAGCATAGCTCGCCAAGTTCTTGCTAACATCTTTCGATTCTGCTACTTTCTGCACTGCATAGCCTTTGGCTTACTCTGCAATTGGCGCTGTGTAATCCATAGCAGTTTTTCCTGCGCTCAAAAGGGTGTCCTTAGCAGCAACATAACCTTGTTGGCCCTTTTCAATTGCAGTGTCTTTGGCCTCAGCGCTTCTCTGTGAAATATACTGTGGAGCTTTTTGAGCGCCTTGAAGGAGTGTTTCCTTTGCTTGGGCACCTTTCTCTGCAGCATACTGTGATGTTCTTTGAGCAGTATCAAGGACAATGCCCTTTTCTTGTGGGATCTTCTCCTTTGCCTGCTCAGTTGCAGAGCATAGTCCTTGGCTCACGGCTTCTTTTGCTTTGCTATAATGCTCCTCTGCTGCTCTTATGGCCTCTATTGAATTCTGCTGGGCAATTGCCCTGTGCTTGGATATCTCTTCTAGGGAAGGTTGCTCTTGTGGGATCTTCTCCTTTGGCTGCTCAGTTGCACAGCCTGGTCCTTGGCTCGCGGCTTCTTTTGCTTTGTTATACCGCTCCTCTGCTGCTCTTTTGGCCTCTATTGAATTCTGCTGGGCAGTTGCCCTATGCTTGGATATCTTTTCTAGGGAAGGTTGCTCTTGCTTCTCACCGCTCTCTTTTTTGCCTTGTATTAATTTTTCTCTCTCCTGATCATGGTGTTCTTCTTTGCCGCCTCCCATCTCCTCTTCATTTATCACTTCAAATTTGCCGACAGAGTAAGGCCCACTTATCCTCTGTTTATGCTCTTCTTTGCCTTGATGCTTGGCTTCTGCTTCCTTGTCCCCAACCATATTTTCACTCCTTATCTTATCAGCATATGATTCTTTCTCCTTCTCTTCCTCTTTCTCAACTAGAGACTCAAAATGGCTGGTCATTTTGGGGACTCTATCCTTCTCTATTTGAATTTCTCTCTCGTTTGTGGTGTTTTTACTGCGACTGAGTTGATCAGATGCCATTTTTTATTCTAATCGACAAAATCAAAGGATTCTTTGGTTTTGGGTTTGTGTGAGTGGGGGATTTGGTGTTAAAAATAGGAAGCATCGACGGTTGAGGATATGTTGCGTGTGCATGGGGTGTGACGTGTTCGGTCCACTAATGCAACGTGTTCTGGTTCGACAAACCATGGGAGTGACTCAGTCACAAAAGGATTGGGCCATGTACACACGTGTGAGATGGTTTTTAGACTAGAATGCGATTAGAAGGGAGGTCATCGGTGTTCTGACACGTGGTGAGTAAAAATATGCCACGTGTGTATATGATTTGCTGCATGACACTTGGCATGGTTAGTCAAACACGAGGAGGTGGTCTCTAATCTTTATTGGCATCCCCAAAGATTCAAATGGACCGTTACATTGGGCTTTAATTCCTTTTGTTTGATTGGGGCAAATTTCTGCATACAGAGGTTTAAGAAATTAGTATACTAGGTAATTCCAATTTACTTCTGGTTCATTTTACCATTTTAAACTTTAGTTTTTGTTCACTTAACTTTCTTAACCCTTAATTTTGATCATCTTACTTTATTATGATTTCATTAAGGTAAAAGATCATCTATAATAGTTTTCTTTTAATACTAATTCTAATTTTTTGTTTAAAAGATCATCCTAAATTCTCAAATAATAATTGACATCTATTTTTGATGAGGACACGACTAACAAATGGGAGGTAGATCCTCTTCAAGTTCCAATTGGTCAAGTTACAAGGGCCCAAGCTAAACGGTTTATTCAAGTTCTAATTGGTCCAGTTATAAGGGCCCGAGCTAAACGATTCAAGAAAACTCTTAATTGGCTTATTCAACATATTTAGGCTAAGAACCATCTTTGGGGGCCCAAGGATAACGCTATACATGATCCACAAGGATAGGTTTCCATGATTCAAGGGAATTTTCACTTTTGAATTTCGGGAGGACCCAACAAACAGAATTAAAATGGTCATATCTTCTTGTCCACAACTCCAAATGGGCTGAAACGTATTAGGATGGAAAGATGATGTCTTGGCACTCAATTTTGACCTAAGAAAGTTTCAAAAAGGATATTGTTTGGGCCTAGTATGATGGGCCGAAATCCAAAAGGCTTTTGCATCCGAATCTATGTTGGGCTTGCACATTTTCTTAATTTTTTCCTTCTAAATTTAATTGTTGCATTATAAAGCTTGCATGCCAAGTTATGTACTTTCTTTATTTGAATTTTAGGTTACCAAAATTCTATTTAGATTTATTTTCTATTTCGTAGTTTTCTATTCCTACCAGAATTCTGTTTAGGTTTATTTCCTATTTTTTAGTTTTCCTTTTTCTATTTGGTTACGAATTCTCATGTATTTAAATAGCCATTGGCTTTTGGAATAACACAATTCAAATTTGATTCATACTTTCAGAGAGAAATTTCTCTTTGGTTATTTTAGAACTTCTGAACTTATCGGAGTTTCCGTGGCGTTCATCTTCGACTTATCAATCAATCCTTCCATAATTGATTGTGGTGTCTTCATTATGCCAAGGTTCTTGCTTTGATATAAGCAATGGGTCACGGTCTCAGTCTTTATTATACCAAGGTTCTTGCTTCAATATAAGCAACGGGTCGCGGTCTCACATAAATCTGCTTCTAGACGATCTTGGAGGTCTTCTTGATCCATAAATTTCTTAGTTCTTGGCGTGGATCATATCAGTTGGTATCAGAGCCTTCTAGTTGCAGGTTTGCTTATCTTTTATTTTTATTCATAAAAAAAAAAGTGAAAAAAAAAACGAAATTGGAAAAAAAAAGAATAATAAATTTCCAATTTAGGAAAAAAAAAACGTGAAAAAAAAGTGTGTAATATTTAGATTCAATCCTTATTTCTGAATTTCTTTATGAGTTATTAGTGAATTTTTGCTGGAAACTTTGATACTTGTTCGGTTAGTTTGATAAGAACCTATAGAGGATTATTACGAGTGGAAAAAGGCAAGAGTGGTGAGCACATAAGAGGGGAAAAGCCAATCTGATTTTTTGTGTGAAAACACGAGTGAAATTGAGTGACTCATTCTTTTAGTGAAACACGTGAGGGAGTGTGTGAGGTCCTTTTTTTTTCTAACGTTATTTTTGCAGCAAATATGTTAGACAACAAGAACAAAAATAATTCTAGAGATACGTTGGGAGATAGTGATCCGAAGTTGCTCATGGAAGCTTTAATGGGTGAGATGAGAAGAGTATTGCGAACGGAGATGGAACAAGTTTATGAGTGGATTGATCGGGTAGAGAATGCACGTGTGGGGCAGCAACAAAACGCTCCTAATGTGCGTAGGAGGGAGAGAGTTCAACCTAGGGGAGAGAGAGTTGAAGATGAAGAGTATTATGGGAATGGATTTGATGAAGAAGATGATCGGGAATCAATTGTTAGCCATAGGAGATTTGGTGGTCGAGGTAGAGAAGCTAGGAATCGGGAAGACAAAAACTTGGGTAGTATTAAGATGAAGATTCCATCGTTTCAAGGCAAAAACGATCATGAAGCTTACCTTGAGTGGGAGAAGAAGATAGAATTAGTGTTTGATTGTCATAATTATTTCGAGCTTAAAAAGGTTAAACTTGCGGCCATTGAATTTTTTTATTATGCGATTGTTTGGTGGGATCAGTTAGTGTTAAATAGGAGGGGAAATAGATAGTGTCCAATAGAGACTTGGGAGGAGATGAAAACCGTGATGAGGAAACGGTTTGTTCCAGGCCATTACTACCGTGAGTTATACCAAAAATTGCAAAGTCTTACACAAGGTAATCGGAGTGTGGAGGATTATTATAAAGAGATGGAAGTAGCTATGATTCGAGCAAATGTAGAGGAGGATCGAGAGGCTACTATGGCTAGGTTCTTGGCTGGTTTGAACCTGGAAATTGCTAATTCGGTGGAGTTGCATCATTATGTGGAATTGGAAGATATGGTGCACATGGCTGTCAAAATTGAGAACCAACTCAAGAGGAGGGGCAGCAATACACGACAAAACCCTAACTCGGGTTCATCTTGGAGGCCGAATTTTGTGAAGCAAGCGACGGCCAAGCCCAAAACCGAGCAAAAGCAAGAAAGTACCAGCCATGGAAATCAAGGTAAAACTGACTCTTCTACCACTAGAAATCGTGATATTAAGTGTTTTAAATGCCAAGGCAGGGGTCACATAGCAAGCCAATGTCCGAACAAAAGAGTTATGGTATTACGAGATAATGGTGAAATTGAAACCGAGGGCGAAGAAGATACCAAATCTATGCCTCCATTAGAGGATGCAAGTGATGAGGAATACGCTGCCCAAGGAGAATTGTTGGTTGCAAGGAGAGCTCTAAATGTACAAATCAAAGAAGATGACAAAGTGCAACGAGAAAACATCTTCCATACTAGATGCCACGTGCAAAACAAGGTATGTAGTATGATTATTGCTGGAGGTAGTTGTACTAACGTTGCTAGCACTACAATGGTTGAGAAATTAGGGCTGCCAACGATTAAACATCCTCGACCTTACAAGTTACAATGGCTCAATAATAGTGGTGAACTGAGGGTGAACAAACAGGCGTTAGTTTCCTTTCGTATTGGAAAATATGAAGATAAAGTTTTGTGTGATGTAGTTCCGATGCAAGCTGGACACTTGTTACTAGGCCGGCCATGGCAATTCGATCGGTGTGTTAAGCATGATGGCTTCACCAACAAATATTCGTTTGTTAAAAATCAAAGAACAATCACTCTAGTTCCTTTGATACCAAAGCAGGTTTATGAAGATCAAGTGAGGTTACAAAAAGAGAGTGAGCAAACGAAAGAGAGTGAGAAAAAGAGAACCAATGAAAACCAGAAAGAGAAAATGAGAGAGGTCAAAAAAATTGAGATAGAAAATAAGAGAGCTGATTCGGCCATTGAGAGAAAAACAAATTTCTATGCAAGAACGAGTGAAATAAAAAGAGTGATGATTTTAAATCAGCCAATGATTGTACTTTTGTACAAAGAGGCGTTAAACACTAACCAATTTGACTCATCTTTGCCTAGTTCTATTGTTTCTCTTTTATAGGAGTTTGATGATATCTTTCCCGAGGAGATTCCACATGGCTTAGCGAAGTCATCAAGAAGATCATTGGATTCAAATGGGGAGACGAGCAAGAGAAGGGGTTCCAATTGATCGAAGAAAAATTAACTAATGCTCCTTTTCAAGTCTTTGAGCACATCAATAACAATGCATACAAATTGGATTTACCAAGTGAGTACAATGATAATACCACTTTCAATGTTTCTGATTTACGCCCTTTTGATGTAGGTGATGATTGAGGACAAATCCTTTTCAAGAGAAGGGGAATGATGAGGACACGACTAACGAATGGGAGGCAGATCCTATTCAAGTTCCAATTGGTTAAGTTACAAGGGCCCGAGCTAAACGGTTTATTCAAGTTCCAATTGGTCCAGTTATAAGGGCCCGAGCTAAACGATTCAAGAAAACTCTCAATTGGCTTATTCAACATATTTGGGCTAAGAACCATCTTTGGGGGCCCAAGGATAATGCTATACATGATCCACAAGGATGGGTTTCCATGATTCAAGGGAATTTCCACTTTGAAATTTCGGAAGGACCCAACGAACAGAATTAAAATGGTCATATCTTCTTGCCCACAACTCCAAATGGGCTGAAACTTATTAGGATGGAAAGATGACGTCTTGGCACTCAATTTTGACCTAAGAAAGTTTCAAAAAGGATATCGTTTGGGCCTGGTATAATTGGCCGAAATCCAGTAGGCTGTCGCATCCGAATCTACGTTGGGCTTGCACCTTTTCTTAATTTTTTCCTTCTAAATTTAATTGTTGCATTATAAGGCTTGCATGCCAAGTTAGATACTTTTCTTATTTGAATTTTAGGTTACCAAAATTCTATTTAGGTTTATTTCCTATTTCGTAGTTTCCTATTCCTACCAGAATTCTGTTTAGGTTTATTTCTTATTTTTTAGTTTTCCTTTTTTCTATTTGGTTACGAATTCTCATGTATTTAAATAGCCATTGGCTTTTGGAATAACACAATTCAAATTTGATTCATACTTTCGGAGAGAAATTTCTCTTTGGTTCTTTTAGAACTTCTGAACTTATCGGAGTTTCCGTGGCGTTCATTTTCGACTTATCAATCAATCCTTCCATAATTGATTGTGATGTCTTCATTATACCAAGGTTCTTGCTTCGATATAAGCAACGGGTCACGGTCTCAGTCTTCATTATACCAAGGTTCTTGCTTCAATATAAGCAACGGGTCGCGGTCTCACATAAATCTGCTTCTAGACGATCTTGGAGGTCTTCTTGATCCATAAATTTCTTAGTTCTTGGCGTGGATCATATCAATTTTTGATCTTAAAGCCTAAACCCAGGTGCTTCGTTGCTAAGCCCACTTAAGTTGGAGGGCATTGGAACCACCCTAGTACAATAAGCTAAAGTGACATCTAGGCCATGCCGCCAAAACGATACAAACTAGATGCCCACTAAACAGAATATGAAGGAATTTACGACAACCCAACAAAAATAAGGGTTCTAGTAGATCCTTAAGAAAGTTTCTTTCCTGATCACAAGAGATCTCTTCGAGACTAGTGATTTTCAAAGGACAGAGCATGTGTTTCTTGCTGTTAACTCATAAACCTGTTTATAACCCTTCAAATCTGCTCTCTCGTGATACCTACTTTAATCACAGTACAACTACTTTGTTACGACTTCACTCCCATCACTAGTCTTGCCTTCGGCCTGCGTTTAGCAGGAAGAGCTCTTCTTTGGTTCTATCTAGACCTCGAGTGCATAGTCTTTCAACTCATGTTCTAATTCGCTAGTCTATTGTACTGCACGTTGAACAGCGCATTAGTAATTTTACGTTAAGCTTAGTTAATAGTTAACTATTTTATTTTTAAAAATCACTACAGTGTCTCGAGAAAAACACAGTAAAGGAGTGAAAATTGGCTTATGATTAGTCCATTATTGATGTTTAAAATGCATGGTAAGTGGTGCGTGTTAACCCAATAATGCTAGTAAGGGCACGTTTCTCTTTGAGAAGTAGGCCTTATTAGAGGTTCTAGGGTCCAAATTCCAGATTCAAATTAAAAAATAGAACGGTGCCCTTCGAGAGAAGAAAGAGAGTGTCGGTCATGTTACGGAGCCCAAACCTTTGACAGGCCTAGACTACTCATCATGCTCATAGGCCTTATCACATTGAAAGATGAATATATATGTGGGCAAATCCTATCAACTGGGCTTCGAGGCTTTGAGCAATGATAATTTTTTTCCAATATCTTCCTTGAATCAACTTCTTGCACCAGTTTAGAGATTCACATACTACATTGCTATATTTACAGCAATTTGTCCTTTGAGAATTCAGCCGAAAATAAAAGTAATGTAATTAATTACAATTAAAGCATCATGCTCTCTTATTGCCCCTCTTGAACGTGAAAAAAAGAAAAAGGAAAAATAGAAAGGAAATCCTAGAGACGAAAACAATGGGTTTTCGTTTTGAAGATAAACTAACCAAATCAACTAAAGAGAGCTGAATACAAGAGCTGGTTCCAAGTATCTGGCAACCCAGGGAGACACCAATGGCTGCAGTCGGTGCCACTATGTTCACCGCTGTACGCTGATGGGTGTGCATCTTTTCTATACTGCGAGAGGCCCGTAATGTCCAACAAATAAACAGGTTTCTTAATCCTACTCAGTACTTTGTTCACAACAACCGAAGCCTGCGGTGTAGCCGCTGGATATCTTTGCCCAAAGTATGGTTGCATCTGGCCAGAACATGATTTTGATGGTTCATTCCAGTCCTTGCCCCTATTTAATGTCACACGCAATTAATCCTCGGATGAGAAAATTATGGTACCGTTTGGCTTATCAGTAGTTAGTGATGTTTAGGTGTTTTTGAAAGAAAAAAAATGAATTTGAAGAGGTTGCTGCTTATGCTTACTCGTAATGGGTAGGAGAAACTCCCTGGAAGAAGACCTTAGTTTTGTAAGGATCAACATTGAGATTCACCCATCTGGCCCATGTTGTTAGCCCTTTATAATATGCAACCAGACGGTTCATATCTTTGTACAATTTATTTCCCTCTTGCATATAATCCCACCTGCAAAATCATCATCATACAGTATTAATTAATTAGTATACATCATCACCGTTGAATTATGTGATCGATAATGAGAAACAAGATTTATATATATATATATATATCTTACGGCTGGGTTCTTCCGGTGTGGGTCCACCAGTGCCACGTGTTAAATATCAACATGTCCATGCCTTTCCATGCAGAACCCTGCTTAATTGAGTCAAGCTTTAAAACTCGCCCCGCCTTCTCATTATCAAGATCTACTAGGTATGGTGTTCGATATAGCAGTATATTTACTCCATATTCCTGTTCCAAAAATAAACAATGTAAATCATGACAGAAAATTCATCAATTAATAGAATTTTTAAATTAAACAGTCCTCCCTCAGTCTTATATTATTAGCCTTGGGAGGTGTTTAAACTATGAGTTTGATCAGTACAAATCAGTTAAAAAAAATTAATTGATTTTTTGGTATAAAATATTTTGTTCCGACTCAATTGATTTTACTAATATATTACAACTTTTTTTGACCAACTTAAAATCAATTGATTTCGATTAAAGTTTGATTAACAAAACATTAAAAATATATTATTTTACATATATTTATAATTATTAATAATTTAATTCATTAAGTAAATTAAATTTAATTATCCGATAGGGGTAAAGATTTTTTTTCCACCGACTTGACTTTTTAACTTTTAAAATCAAAATCTCCAACTTTTACTGTTTAATTGAGTCAAGCACACCGAATTGATTAGACTGGTTGAAACTTGAAACAAGTCAGGCAATCGGTGTTGTTCGATCAATGCACACCTCCATTAGTCTTCATTCAAAAAAACGCAGATTTTAAAAAATTATAATAAATAAATTTAGACTTTTGACTATAGCATACAAATATAGTTCAAGTAATCTAGAAAATGACAAAGATTGGAAAATTTGACAACTTAAAATATTAAACAAGGAAGAAACAAAGTGTGTTTTCAAACTTATATGTTGGATTTCAAGGTAAAAACTCAAGATATATTTAATAACAAAAACGCATAGTAATAATTAATTATTTTCAAATGTTAAGTTTTACAGTTAAATATATAATTTTTTATCATCCAATATATACGAAAGTCGTCGAAACCAGTACATCTGGTCTGGCCCACGAATGATAGCGTATTGCGTATCATCTAAACCGGCAACTAAGTAGACTTTGAAGAAGCAGATGACTATTACAAATTAAGGTGTTTTTATATTCAGTTGTAGGAGAACGTTAAACTTTAACACACATAATAAATTTGAAATAATATTTATACCAAAATCGAATTTAAAAATTATTTCGTATTCTGTACAATAAAATAATAACTATAAACTTTTACACGAAGACACAGAAATTTTTTGTTAAAAAAATAATGACCATAAACGAAAAATTAAAAAAGGAAATAATAATTTGATACACCCACACTTGATATAGAACTTAGACAAATTATTCACTATAAAATCGGCAAATTATTCTCAAGTGTAAATAATGAAATTTTACTGACAGTTAAGAGAAGTAATAAATTTGGAAAATTTAAAACGTGAAGCCTTTATAACCACATAAATATAACAACCTGGACAAGTCTCCGGCAAAAAGGAAAAACCGGCCACCAATCACGCCCCACTTTTAATACTTATTATACTCCACGCACACTAAACTTGAAGACTGATAATACCATCCAACCGAGCTTGTGAAGTTATTATGGTTTTTTAATCAAAAAAAAATTTAAATAGTAATTTAAATATAATTATTATTTAATTTTTTTTATTATTATTACTAAAACTTGTTCGATTACGTCAAAACGGATCGAGACTCAAATTTGAAAGCTCATCAACAAGGACTTGTTCAAACAAACTCTAAATCAAAAGTTCGCGATGGCTAGCAAATTAAAGTTGGTGGGGAAATCAAATTCAGACAACAAAAACTTTACCTTTTCAAAAGAAAAGATTACTAAAGGGAAAGAGACCTGACATTCATCTAATGTAACAAAAGCAATCATTGTTGCTGAATTTTAAACGTCAAAAAAGATAAGGAAAGAAAAGCGAAAGATAAAACACAGAAGATGAGCAAATTGAAAAGAAAAAAATTAATATTATATTAATAAAACGATTTTGAGTTCGAATAAACTCGAGCTAACAAAATCATTTTCCCAAGAAAACACTAACCTCAAATGTAAGTGAAGCAAGCCCATTATTACTTCTTCTGAGTAAGTACTTGGAATTTGGGACCCAAGAGTAAATCATACATGATAAAGATTGCCACATGTTCAAACTCAGTGAGTCACCCACAAACATGATCTTCTTCCCTCTCCATTTCTCCAAGAAATAAACTCCATTGAACCTGCAGCAACACGTATATATAAAAATCGAGTAGATAAAGACAGAATATTAATTAATGTAGAGATAATTAATTAAAGGTACCTGGGCTGGTTACAGGAGAAGGGTTGCCACCTATACTTGAGGTAAAAATTATCAGGGCGACCGTATTTTTGGCAGTTGAATTCTGGATCTATGAAGGGGCAATTATTTGAGTAGAGAGGATATGAAGGGTCGTATACCCATTTCCCTCTAAACCAATTGCACTTGTTTACTGCTGCTAATTTCCTTCCATTCAACAAACTGCTGCCATTCGTCAGTACTGTACTTCTACTTGTGTTCAAATCTTCAGCTTTTGTATGGTGTAGTACTGATAATATTAACAAAAACAGAGAGACAAACAAAGTTTTGATTTTGAATGGGAAACCCATCTTGGGTTTCGATCCCCTCAAGTTTAATTTGATTTCTATGGAGGAAAAAATGACGAGGAGTGAAGGAAAAGTTGTCTGTCACCAGTGCTTTATATAATCTATAATGTATGAGAAAGAGAGAGAGAGGTTTCACATGGAATGTGACACAGTGTACTCGTTTTGACCTTTTTTTATATTTTATTATTACGACAAAAAATGAGAAATTAATCTTTGGATGGATTCGTTTTATAACCGTGGCATGTGGGGTTGGATCCATTTCGCAACTTAATTTGAAAAATGGGAATTAATGATGATCGGTTTGATTCTAAAATAATGGAAACATTTTCCCTACCAAGAAAGATAAAGTGATAAACTACTATATGCTATTAAAGGTTCTTTTTCCTGGTAGTTGAATTACAAAGTAACTTTTTTCCTCTACTTTTTTTTCTTCCACTTTCTCTCATTTTCTCATCAATTTTACTCTAGGAGGTTAAATTAATGGGCAAATATAATAATCTTTGCATATTTGCCACCAGGGTTGTTTGTTGTATACGTAAATAGATCATTATTGTCCACTTAAGTATGCAGGTTTCATAATAACTTCACACCCGTTTCACGTTATATATTTCCAATTAAGGCATATCATTGATGATCTCTTTGTATGAAATACTCCATGATAACCGCTACCTATATTTCGATTTTTATTAGCATACGATTCTTTAAAATATGTTGGGAGTTTCTTAAACAAACTCAAGAGTCTAGGTAACATTTTTTTAAGGGATCTAAAGTCTAGTTTAAGTTAATATAAATTAAAATCATTCAATCTCACATATTTTTTTTCATTAGTCACTATAATCTCTTAAGGGAAACCACAACAAACTAGTGTAAAATGAAAAGGTGGGTGTCAGTTAGCTTAATTTGCAAAGTCACTTATCATCATATAAGAAATTAAGAATCAAACCTCACTCACATCAAGGACGGGAGAAATAAATAATGAGAGAGGGTTACCTCCCATTATGTAGCCCACAAACTCAATATTTATATTTTTTTTATAAAAAAAGCATACAATGGCAAGATATAAAAAAATTATAATACATAATTTAATTTAATCTAAAATATATCATGCAATATTTAATTTTTTTTTGTAATGCAGGCAAAAATTCACCACTTTTTAGTAGTTGATGACAAAAAAAAAACAGAAAGTGTGCTTAACATCATACAATTCGAGGGTGAAAAACTCCGAGACTACATCAGTTAGTTCAATGTCCAAGCCCTGGAGAATAGAGGCTTTGATCTTAAGGTCTCCCTTTTGGACCTCATCAACGTGTTTTGCACTTCCAAATTCAACTTCTCATTCTCTAAAAATCTAGCCCGGAGCATGCTTGAGCAATTAGCAAGAAGAGGATCATGCTTTCAGGAAAGAATGCGAAGAAGGTCCAGGTGAAAAGAAGAGAATGAATCCAGATAATCCAGAAACCAAAGATGATTCCATGAAGAAACCCTATTGAAAGGATAGAAGGCAAGGGAGATAAGAGAGACTTTCTATATGACTTTGAGAGCTACACTTTTCTCAATACAGTGAGAACTAACATTCTAATGAAAGTCAAGATAAAACCTATGTTTAGTGGCCAAAAAACTTAAGATCACTATGAATAAATGAGACAAATTCAAATATATATGTCGATTCCATTGTAACCACGACATCAATGAATGGATAGATTTTCATCCCAATTCCTAGTAGAGGCGTCAAGTAGTTTATCTACTTGGTGGATTTACATCCAAAATTCTAATAGAAAACCTCCAGATGTTTCTTACTCATATGGATTTTCATCAAAAATTCAATTAGAGGAAGCTTGAGTTGTTTTCCTATTAAGATTTTCTCCAAAAACCCAAGTAGAGGGAATCGAGTTGCTTCTCTACCACTTCAAGAAACAATGGTATCGCTGACTAGTTTTTTTAGCAACGGACAAAACTCCATTGTTGAAAATACCATCACCGGCGAAAATTTCATTGCTGTAAGTAATTTTAAAAAATAAAGAAGGTGATCACATTTTAAAATAATATAAAATATTAGCATCAGCGAAAGACACGTATATTATCAGAAAGAAGAAATCCATCCCTGATGATATTAAAAAATTACAAATGCGAGGGCTGGACATTGAGACAACTTGTTCCATGTGCAACAATGGGGTGGAGAATATTACTCTTGCGCTGGTTAAGTGTGAGATTCCAGATGATGTTTGTCTATTGAGTGGTTTGCATATGGGCGGTGGAAATGCTTTGCTGGTGGAGCTCAAGCAGTTGTTGGCAGATAATCTTTATGTTCACTTATCTTCTCACGGTGCGCTGGGTTATATGGAATAGAAGAAGTGCTGCTCAAATGGGTGACAAATCTCAAACCAAAGTGGATGTCATAAATAGCTACCGCTAACAGAGTTCTCAATGAATATTGGGAGGTGAATGGTCACCAGGTACCATGGAAGACGCGCAGGTTGTTAAAATGGAAGCCACCAACACTAGATTCTCTCAAGGTTAATGTGGATGGAACATTGAATTTGGAAAACCATAAGAGAGGAGGAGGAGTAGCTGTTCGTGATCACGATGGTTTCTTGATTGTTGCTCGATCTGTTTGTTGGGAGTCCATGAACAATCCACTCTTGGTGGAAGCGAGAGCAATATTGGATGGATAGCATCTAGCATCTAAGTTGGGTATTGAGAGACTAGACCTTGAAAATGATTGCCTCCCTTTGGTCCAACTTCACAACAGTGGAGAGACAAATTTAGCAGCAGTTGGAGTTATTACAACTGATATCAAGGCTGTATTGAATTCCTTTGTTTCATTTTCTACCATATTATTAGTAGAGAAGGAAACCAAGTGGCTCACCGTTTAGCTCGCAATGCTCTAAGTCTAAATGGAAGTCAGTCTTAGTGGGGAGAGATTCCATATAATTTTTAGAATCCTTTCTTTTGATGGACGTGTAGTTGTTTTTGGTTTTGATACTGCTAAAAAACATATACTCAATAAAAAAACGACACATGAATCATCCCAAGGTTAGACGGCAAGGAAATACGCGGTTGACCCAGGCTTGGACTATTGGACTTCATGTCACCACCGTCCTTGGCACAAGGGTCGCCTCATACATGGACAGCCCCAAACCGAGACAGCAAGGCAATACAGCTGAGCCTCCTGGGCATCATTGCCCACCTAGCTGGACCTTCATATCACCACCACCTTAGATGAAAGGTCACCTTAAAACCCTATAAAAATACTCAGATGCACATTCCAAAAAGGAATCAGATTCTTCTTAACCTAAAAAATGGAGTACCGTTATTCTCATACATTTTATCACACCCTAACAAATGTTTTGTAGCATCCTCGAAGGCATTCCTTCCGGCGACCCCTTAGCTTACCTCTTTTCCCTTGTACAGGTTTCCTCGAGGCTCGATCTCCAATTCAACGAACATATTTTGGGCATCAACAGGTTTCAATAAAATCATCACTCATTATAAAAAAAAAAAAAAATTAAGTGGACAAATTGTTACAATAGTCAAAACTTTGGGGGCAATATATCAAGTAACCTTGATAATGATGATAAAAGGAAACGTGAATGCAATTTTTGAATCGTTCAAATCAAATACGTGAGTGTTTTGATGTCTTGAGACAAAAATTCTTAAGCCAACAACGTTCTATTGGAAAAAACAAATGTTGTGGGCTATTTTGGCCTAAACAAAACCTTAACAAAGGAAACAAACAAAACACCAAAACAGTACCTTACCAGGCGGACCTGGGAGCCCGAAAAATGCTGAGGGTCAAATGAGTGGGTAGTTAGTGATTTTTGTCAAGAGCATACGGCGGACGAATTCACCGATATGGATTTGATATATATATGAATAGTTATTAATATGTTTTAAAAATTTAAGTTTATGAATCTTAGATTTAAATCATAGATATAACTTGTTTTTTATTTGTGTATTGTTTATAAATTAATGGCAACTGGACAAGAAATATTTTTCTTCTTTCTAGATTTTTTTTAAAAAGATTAAAAATAATGTTGTATAATTCTCCTAAGTCTTTTTGCAAGAAATTGCGGAAATTCAATGGTTGAAAGAAAATTAAGAATCTTTCAGACTACAGGTGTAAAGGTTGTAAGAAGGAGACCAGAGCTAATATAATGGTTTATGACTCGTTTTTCTGGTTTGCTTGTAACTTGAACTATTTCCAATCTGCAGCTTGAATATCCCCACGTCATTTACTTTCAAATTTTGTAGGGTCAAACAATGAGTTGTCGGCCATATAATATTGACTCCTGTTTATAACCAAATTAATAAGTCGTAATATGTAAAAGTTAGTGTTTTCAGAGGCGAGGACGTTGGGTGAGGCGTAAGCCCTGAAGTGTTGGGGTGTAAGCCTTTTGAAATGTTGGGACGTTTCAAAATTTTAATAAAATAATATTAATTAATTAGAGTAATAAAATAAAAATAAAAATAATTTTAATTTTAATTAGTTAATTTATTTTTATCTCTCTCATATCCATGAGCTTAGAAAAATAAGTTAAAAGGACTACAGTCCAGCAATGATATTGGACTAAAAGTCCAGCAATGAAAAATGAGTTTAAAGGACTGTCCAGCCCATAATAGTTAAAAACAAATAAATCTGCCCATGATAGTTTAAAGGACTGTCCAGCCCATAATGGCAGATATTTTCTCCTGGCTCCTAGAAATTTCGAGAGAGCGAGAGAAAGAGAGGAGGAGCTAGAGAGAGAGAGAGAGAGGGCAGAGAAATATTTTTCTCTGTTACTTTTCCCATCCAACAAACACTTAATCGCCAGCAAGAATTACGCTCCTATCATGCTTCGGTCGTTGGAATGGTAAGATCAAGAATTTTTTATGGCGCCCTTGGTCGTTGATGCAGACTACCTCAAGGAGATCGAGAAGGCTCGCCGCGACCTCCGTGCTTTCATCGCCAGCAAGAATTGCGCTCCTATCATGCTCCGCTTGGGGTATGTTTCTTTCTTTCTGCGTTTGTTTGTTTCCCGAGAAAGCACAAGAAAGTCCAGAAAAGGAAAGAAAACACGAATTAGAGGGAAAAGGGAAAAGGAAAATATCACTAAAATAGCAACAAAAAAAATAGCATTGGGCGTACGCCCAGACGCCCGGGGTGTCAAAGGCGTACTCTCCGGGTTTAGGCGAACGCCCAGACCCAAAAAAGATACACCTAGTGATACCTTCGCCTCAGGATTCACGCCCTGGGGCATTTTGGCCTAAAAACGCTCCAAAAACGCCTTTTAAAACACTGGTAAAAACACCTAAGGTTAGGGCTTAGAGACAAAAAACACTAGAGTTTTTATTCCTGGCTGGCTCAAAATGTTTTATATTCGTTGAAAATTTTATTGATAATTTTGAAAAGCTTTATTGATAATATCAATATAAGTATGAGACTTAAAAAAACATTATCATTAAAGTTTTATAAAATTATTAGTGAAGTTTTCAACTTGTCTAAAACTTAAGTCTTAGACCCAAATCAACCAAGTATTTCTCTAACAATAATGTCTGAAATCTCAAGATGTTTATAGTAACAAAATAAATGTAGTATTTTTAGTACCCAAGTCAAACCTCATGGTGTTTCAAACTATCTTAATTTCCAACTTAATATTTTGCATCAAAATTTATAATAACAACAATCATGTTGGTATGAAAAGGTTATTATACAAAAGTATTAATTAGTTTAGTTCGTAAATTAATATTGATTGTATCAAATACATATAATCAAAATTTTATTTTAACCGATTACACATTAGTTTCAAAAGAACTAATTTTTTGAATCGTAAAATAATGTTTATATGTAATTGTCATATTTTTCTACCTCCATTTGGGTCCTGAATTTTTTTGAAAGAAACCTTTAGCTTTAGATAAAGAGACATCAAATGGGGATCGAACTGGTCTCTTATCATCGTTGTGTAACTCAACCATTTAAAAGAAAAATACTGAACATAAATGCAGATAAAAGGCACGTGTTTAATTTTTTTTATCATTTTTCTTCGATAATAACTCACAAGCATAGTTATCTCAGTCAGAGATCTCAAATGCTTAATTTAAGGGTTACCAACCAAAGACTATGATCCTGAGTTACGCAGAGTAGGAGATCGTGCGAATTTGTCCTTTCAATAAATTCGCGGATATGACTAAACTTAACACGTGATCCAGATATCCTGTTATAAAAAAATATTTATGGCACACAAAATTTTCATGTCTATGAATAATTTAAAATTTCCTCAATTTTCAAGTTTATTTAAGCACAGACATTGAGGTATGTTTGAAAGGGATTTTTAAAAATTAATTTTAGTTTTAAAAATTAAAATCAATTTTTAAAAAAAAATTATATTTGACAAACTGTTTTTAAAAGTAACTTTTTAAAATAGTTTTCAAAATTTTTTTTTTGAAAACTTCAAATTAGTGTTTTCAGATATAATTTTCAAAAAATAATCATAAAATTAATGTTCATTTCTCTGTTTCATTTTTCTTTCATAGTATATAAAAAAAATATTAAAATTTTAAAAATAAAATAATATTAATTATTTTTAAGTATTTAATAAGTATGAGAAATAAAATTAATATAGGTTTTAAACTCAAAATTTAAAATAATTACAAAGTGTATCAAAATAGTTTTCAAAATAAGATTGTCCAAAAAACATTTCATTGTTTGCTGTTTTGGAAACAGTTTTCAAGTTACTGTTATCTAAATATGTTTTCTTCAAAATAAATCAAAAAACTAAAAATAATTTTTATTTTTAAAAATCAAAAATTGTTCCTCAAATATACTTTTATTTTATTTTTTTTATATTTTAATTAAATTCTTAAAATATTATGTCATTTTTTTTTGGAGATTTTTTTCCTACTCATTGATTATGTGGTTGATGTACATTGAAAAAAAATCCTCTTAAAGAACGATGTGACGTGTGATTTAACGAATCTAAATATAACATTTTAAAAGATATTATGGACTTATTGACTGCTTGCTAATATAGCTTTTTTTTAAAACAATGGTATTTTAACTTCTAGTCTAACTAATCCCCTAGTATACAAATCGTTTTATACATATGTATTGGATAATTAAAATTCTAAATAAATTTCATAAGCATGATTTTTCAGAAGCTTTTTGTATTTGGTGAGAAATCAAAGACAAAGCCCACACCATGAGAGCCTTTGATGTCTTCCTTTTGACAAGACAAAATAAAATAAGGGCTATTTAAAAATATTTTTGAGTTTTTTTCGTAAAAAGGAAAAAGGTTTGGGGGTCTTTTTATAACCCTCCAAAACATTTAACTTTCAGCTTTTTTAACACTATAAATTAAGAGATATTATTCAATTGGAGTATTTTTCCTTCTTATCCAATCTATTCGAACCTTTATATAAAAATTAGTGAGTACAATCTCACATAAATGTAAAATGACGAAAGATAATTGAATAATTTCTCCCAACTTAAAGGGTGTGAGGGTTTTCATAGAAAAATGGAGCTTACTACTTCACTTTATAAAACTTGAAAGCTAGGATAAGTGATCAATCCCTCTTTTTTTTTTTTTACTTACCTTTCATTTCCTTTAATAACCCTACCCTTCTTTTCCCTTTATACTCCGAAAACCTAGTGGGTGGAGTGACCCGCGCGCGATGATGTTTGGTTTATCTTTTGTTTTGTGTTGTGTTGATGATATGTATCCATTGCACAAAAGAAAAAAGTTCTTTATGAATCTTATCAGGTACTTTCATTATCGATCGTCTACTATTAAGGTTCCTAACATAAGAAAATTCCATGGAGCTTTTTCCTAAAAAGTAATAAATTAAGATGACAAGTGTTGATGCCTGGAATATTTTGCTGAGCTAGAGGTTGGTACTTTAGGGGGGCCTGCACAAGGAAATAAGGGTGAATTATAGAGTCATCGGAAGAGAGGGATGGTGATGCCTCCGATGACACTCTGACACGCTTGTCAATGTGGGGTTTTGAGACAACAGGAGAGTTATAATCTGAATTTTTGGTAAGAGGATTGTAAAAGTTGAAGATGATTTGGATTCACATACCTGGGGCCTTTTATAGGGTTTTTGAGGTGGGCAGGTCACGTGGCCGGGATAGTGAAATCCCAAAAGATCTCGTTTTTTTGCTGAGAGATCTCGGTCGCATGTTCAGATGGAGCTTAGTCCCCTTAATCACGCTTACACTTCAACGGTTGCATCAACTACTCGCTCAGCGTGTCCTCCTGCAATAGGATGGAGGTCGTCCCTCGTGCCATCAGTTTATTGGGGGAGATACGTGTCATCGGCTTATTAGGGGAAGTGGGTCCATGTGTCATCAGCTTATTGGTGGATGCCTTTATTGGCTGCATTACAGGCTCCCCACTTCCTCAAGCATACTTGTGTGCTTAGAGGAAGTATAGTAGAGCTCCAGCCTATGGCTGAGTGTTTTCATGAGGAACAATCAATGCGCCCAGCCTCAGGAAATTTGGGATGAGTAATACTTAATATGCTCAGCCTTGGAGGCTTTTGGGCCGAGCATATAAACAATAGTTAATATGCTCGGCCTTGGAGGCTTTTGGGCCGAGCATATAAACAATAGTTAATATGCTCGGCCTTGGAGGCTTTGGGCAGAGTATATGAGTAGTAGTCAATATGCTCGGCCTTGGAGGCTTTTAGCCGAGCATATGACAAGCAGTCCATTTGCTCAACCTAGGAGACTTTGAGCTGAGCATATGACAAACAGTTCATATGCTCGGCCTAGGAAGCTTCTAGCCGAGCATATGACAAAAAGTCAATATGCTTGGCCTTAGAGACTTTGTGCCGATCATATGACAAGCAGTCCATATGATCGGTCTAGGAGACTTTGTGCCGAGTATATGACAAGCAGTCAATATGCTTGGTGCCTAGGAGATTTTGACCCAAGCATATGACAAGCAATCCAGATGCTCAGCCTAAGAGGCTTTGAATCGTGCTTCGCTCACTTTTAGAGTTTTTAGTGGACTTTTGGGCTTCCCTTCCTAGATCTCCTAGTGGACTTTTGGGGCTTTGATCCTTGGATCTCCCAATAGACTTTTAGGGCTTTGATCTTTGGATCTCCCAATAAGCTTTTAGGGTTTTGATCATTGGATCTCCTAGTAGGCTTTTAGAGCTTCCCTTCTTGGACCTCCTAGTGGCTCATTTAATGCCTGAACCGTTGGGACATCTTTCTTTATGGAGTCAAGAGGTATTTAATGGATACGGCAGCTTTTTGACGAAATGGCGATGCATATTTATTTGATCGTTCGCTTTTTACTTTGGGGAATGTAACGGTGCTTTGGGTTCATGAGATGTTGCACCGTTACATTCATCAGAGTCTTTAGGGAGAGCAACAGCTCCTTGATGACACTAAGTGCCACCTCCTTCTAACTGTAGGGAAATTAATGCCCTTCGTTCGCCACGCCCGTGATTCTGTATAAGGGTGGTTCCTTCCCATTTCTACTCACCTTACTTCATTTATGTTTTGAGAGAAATATTTGAGAGCCCACGGAGTCGGTTTTAAGTTTGAAGAGTGGAAATTTGAAGGTTTCTTGGAGTCGCTCAAGAGTTTCGGAGGTGCTCGAGATTAGGTGGAGATCGTAGGAGGCGTGCTTATAGAGAGGAGACTAAAGCCATGGTCTAATCACCCACATCAGAGTAGTCTTGAACTTTGGGCGAGTTCTCCTACTCCCTCATCATGTCTAAGGTAGATAAGTCTAGTGATAAAGCTAGTAGTGGTAATGAAGACAACGGTGATCTGTCTAGGGAGCTGGAGAAGGCCATGGGCGTCTTCTCCAATGGGGATGAATCCTCAAAAAAGATTGTTCCTTAGGAGGGACCACTTACCATGGTTCTCTATACCCCTGAGAGGAGGAGGGAGACGAAGAAGACTCCTCTTCTGATGACTGTTACGAGGGACGAGGCCGATAAGTCGTTGGTCGAGGTGAGGGGGGATATAATGGTCGAAGAAAGGGAACAGTGGTCGTACGCGGCCAACTCTTTGCCCAGCACAGTGGGGGAGGAAGAACTTGAAGTTATTAGAAGGGTGTACCGTATTCCGGTAGAGAATGCCCTCATGCTAGCAGAGGTCGGGGAGAGGGCATGTGACATCCTCCCGAGCCGCGTGCCTTATGAGTTGTGTGTTTATGAGCAGCATATAAAGATCGAGCTCAGGTTTCCCCTCCACCCCTTCTTCTGCGCGGTGTTGAGGTATTTCGACATAGCACTGTGTTAATTGGTGCCCAACTCAGTGCGCCTCATTATGGCTTTTATTTGCGTGTGCACGGAGGTGGGCAGCTTCATGAATATAGTTGGCTTCAAGGTCCACTTTCAAATAAGCAAGCACAGACAGACTGGATGGGTAGTGCTTAGTTCGAGGGCGAAGATGAGGGTGCTGAAGAGGAAGCCTTGTTCAAACAAGAAGTGGGAAAAGTCATTTTTCTTCGTTCGAAGTGTTGAGAGATTCTAAGTCCCCCTCAGCTGGAGCCTAGACCGTGCGGGCAAGGGGAAGCCACATCTTCTACATCGAGAGCAAGAGACGTTGAGGGCCATGGTGGTCATGCCCTTAGATGTTGAGGTGTTATATGATAATGAGGAATTAGGAAGGCACCCCAACTGTCCCAAAGCAAGCTTAAAGCACGGTAATATCGTAGTTTGTGCTTTTTACTTCTACTCTTATATTTGGTTTTTCCTTTATACCATGCTTTTTACTTATTTCTCTCGCGTTTTGACTTGATACTGTCACTTTTCGTTTTGTGCAGAAATGGAGTTGACAACTAAGGCCAAGGAACAAACCAGAAAGATTGCCCAGGAAAAGAAGTGGGCTTCGCAGGGGAAAAAACCAGCATTGGCCCAAGGCTCAAAGAAGAGGTCGTGGGCATCTTCTCCCGTGCCTCTCGCAATGGAGAGCCCCCCGAGGTCTTCCCTAAAACCGAGGTTCTCCCCAACTGTGCCTCCATCCGAGCCTCCTCAGGGCCCATCTTCATTCCGAGGAGTCCCTTCACCTGTCGAAGTCTTCACACCCCGTTGGGCTTTGAAGGTGGATGACTCGGTTTTCACCCATCCACGGGTGGCCTGAGAGTATCTCATCATGGGGATCCCTCCCCGAGATATGCTTGAGCTCTCTCGGAAGCTTATCGATGGGCTCTGTTCTGTGGTCGAGACACTGATTTCTTAGGTGAGAAATCCTTCAGCGAACACCGAGGTTCCCGCTAAGCCGTACAACAAAGTCGGTTCTAGTTGCTCATCTTTTAGCTGCATTGGTTGGAAAGCGTTATAGAACAAGATGTCTACTGTGCTCCCATTTTCCACCAGGATGCGTTTGACTTCGTTGTTGGCCACTAAGAGGGAGACCACTACCGCATTGTCGTGCGGGGTCTGTACCCCATCTAAATCATCGTCCGTGAACGAGATTACCAAGCTTGACTTCATTCGTTTATGGGGGTCACTAACGGAGGCCACAGTTCTGGCGTACGCCTTGCTACTCTGTCCTGAACTACCTCCAGCTGTGGGGCCTCCATAGATCATTTTGATAATTTTGATCGCTGCTACCTCTTGGTTCCTTTAGTCAGGTTTTCCCTGGCTGGGTCTCGAGGATTTTCAAGGGTTCTGATGCTCTCGTTCTGGAATAGAGGGGCGTCCGGGGTTTCCTCTAAGTTGGTTGGGAGTCATCCTCTGTCGAGATCCAGTAAACTTCTTTAGATGCCTTCGGTTGATGAAAGCTTCAATTTGCAGCTTCAAACTATGGCATTTTTCGGTGTCGTGCCCGTGATTCCTGTAGAATTGACACCATTTACTTTGGTCTTCGTTGAGGTGTTGTGGCTTAGGGGGCCACTAGAGGACCGACCTGTTATGAAGTTACATCAAGACGTTGGTTCTGGATGCATTGAGGGGATGAAACTATCAAATCGGGTCTGGGCCTTGTATCTACCTTCTTGGTGGGGTCTTTTGGCTGTAGGGGTCGACGTCTTTCCTTTTTTTCTCTGTCCCCCTTCTCTTTCTATTCGAAAAGCCTAATCGTTTTCAGCTAACATGTACTTCTCGGCTTGGACCAGAACCTCGTTCATATCTTTAGACGGACGCATAGTGAGTTTGGAGCTAAAGACCCTAGATCTTAGTCCTTTTTTGAACGCCAGCAATTGGACGTTGGGATTAAGGTTAGGAATCACCAGGAGATCCAATTTGTCTAGGATTTTAGTTATCAACCGAGAGAGCTCGTGGAACTGAGCCTGGGTTATCGAAGCGGTTGGATGTTCTATGGTCATCCTCCCGAGGTCGGGGGAATCTGTACCCGAGTGGCGAGGGTGTTGCTCTCTGAAGGGGGCTCATCGGTCCGACCCAAGGGTTTATGCATTCAGATATTGTGGGGAACCTCAATCTGGATTGTTGGTTGTAGGTGTGGCTCCGAATGGGTGCGAAGCACGCCCCGGCGACTCCCTTGCTACTTTTTTTGTGGTGTTTCTGGGTGGCATGGCAACAAATGAGTTCTTTACGCTTCTTCGCTTTTACTATTCAATGAGAGATTAATTTATTCCCATGGACGACGCCAATTTGTTGATGCCTGGAATATTTTGCTGAGCTGGAGATTGGTGCTTCAGGGGGGCCCTACACAAAGAAATAGAGGTGAACTAGAGAGTCACCAGAGGAGAGGGGGGTGATGCCTCCGATGACACTCTGATGCTCTTGTCAGTGTGGGGTTTTGAGACAATGGGAGAGTTATAATTTGAATCTTTGGTATAAGGATTGTAAAAGTTGAAGATGATTTGGATTCACATACCTAGGTGAAATCCGAAAGATCTCGCTTCTTTGCTGAGAGATATCGGTTGCGTGTTCAGATGGAGCTTAATCCCCTTAATCACGCTTACACTTCGACGGTTGCGTCAACTGCCCGCTCCATGTGTCCTCCTGCTATAGGATGGAGGTCATCCCTCGTGCCATTAGTTTATTGGGGGAGATGGTTCCATGTGTCATCAGCTTATTGGGGGAAGTTGTTCCATGTGTCATCAGCTTATTGGTGGACGCCTTTATTGGCTGCATCAACAGGATTTAAATATATGTTTGATCTACTTGCGTGTTGTACAGTTGAGTTCAACTTGGAGGAGATTAATGTGGTTCATGTAGAATCTAGTCATGTCAGAATGGTTCACTTTTCATTTGTTTTTAAGGGTAAGTTATACAGACATCTCTTGAGGTAATGTATAATTGTAAACTTCTCTCTTGTATTTTCTAAACCTTCACTTACACTCCCTGATAGGAAAGATTAAATTTGATTTCATGTGATTCCATGTGATTAAACTTTCCTTGTAAATAGTGTAAGTGAAGGTTTAGAAAATACAAAGGAGGTGTTTACAATTATACGTTACCTCAAGGAGATCTATGTAAATTACTTTATTTTTAATGGAGAACTGGTCGGATGTTATTGATCTCATTTGGATTTTGATTTAATCTTTTTTAAATTTATTTAAATCTTCAATCCACTTTAAAAAAAAAATAGTTTTAATCTTCCCTTAAAGTATTACTCAAATCACACTTTAATCGGGTCATCAAATGTGTTTTTAGTGTTTCAATTGTGTATGAATTTTGAGAAATTCTTATCTGCACCGATGCAAAACTCATTTTTGTACTATGGTGAAAACTTGATTGATAATTTTTTGGAATTTCATTGGTAACGTTAGTTGAGTATGTACAGACATTATCGTGAAGTTCTCCAAAATTATCAGTCAAGTAATTTTCACTTTTGTGCAAAAATAAATTTTACACCAAATGCAAACAAGAATTTCTCCCGATTTCCTGTAAAAGATTAATGAAAATGCTACGTCAGATCCATGTTAGCAGTGATGTGGTTATTAACTTTTAAAAATAAAATTAAAATGAACTTGACTTATGAATTGTGCAAACGAGTGACCTTGACTCATTGAGCTCTCCAGCTAATTACATTGATTGTATTAATTAGCAACATGAAAGGGATTGATGAAAGACGTATGTGGTTTATATCTCAAAAAGAAATAAACTAAAATGGCCGTGAAACATGTGGGAGATGTTTCCAGCTCACCATCCTCCATCTCATTGACTCCATCTGCTCTCATGCATAAACTCAGGCTTTTAGTTTAATAGTACAAAACTTCATATGGGCCAGGTTAAAGTTTGTCTGTATAGATAACAAATTTGCTAATTGAGAACTGATTATGACCTGACCTTTCAAGAATGGTTGTTTATATTCACAATTAGTACATTAATGACCATACATAGATAGAGATAGTTGGGGTTAAAGGCATGTTGAGGCTGAACAGTAGACAACATGTTATTTTTGCCAGTGTGAAGCATGTGAAGATTTCCATTTGATTTTCAGAATTCCTAGTTTCCAAACAAATTATAATTTTTAGGCTATAAAAAGATTATTTGGAGATTTGAGATAATTATCACTCAACTATATTTTAGCAAAGTATCACAACTAATATTTAGACATTTTCTCATTATCTTAAGATTTTATTTTTTATTTTCAATTATTTAAAGAATTTCCTTTTTTAATAAAAAAAAAAGGTGAATGAGGGTTGATACCATGATATATCTATTAAATGTAACTATTTTAGATAACCCTTCAGCTTTTGCCATAAGGGCTTCTTGTTTTTTTCCTTGACCAAAATGAAGTAGCTTTGGTTTTATAAATATTTGAGTTATATAATGCATAGCTTATAAGCCTATAAAGACATGAAATAATAAAACTTAGTTAATAAAAAGATCCAGTGTAAAAAATATAATCAAGTCATGTCTGTAGTAAATACACTTAAATTAAATCTTCAACAAATTAAATTATAATACTCCTTCCGTTTTATTTTATTTGATCATATTTGATCTTCCAACTTTTTTATAGAACGCATCATTAAATGCATTGTCTTTTTTTTTATAAAAAAAACACCATTACCTTTCCAAAAATATCTTTTATTGATAACTGCGATGTTTTTTTTTCATGTCTATGCAGTGTAAAAATGTTTTACTTATAAAAGTAAATCAAGAAAACTGAAAATTTTTAATGCATGGACAAACGAGGTAGGATGCGGGGAGATTTATTTTTAAAAAATGGAAAAGTTGAACTTATATGACATTTATTTTCCTATATAACATAAGTTTGATATTTGTATTTATGTAAGTTATATAAATTCTAATCTTAAATTAAGGAAAACTTAGAGTAAATTTTATTTTTAGTCCTTTTAATTTGCCGATCATTCACCTAAATGATACGGTAATTTCATCCTAAGTGGCATCTTATGTGGCCTTAGACAATAAAAAAAATATCATTTTTTTCTCAAATCTCATAAATTTTCCCAACAAAATCACTAACAAGATTTTTTTCTTCCATTTATTTCTTTCAATGAATCGACCCATCAAACTTTTCAACTTCTAAACTAGAGACATCTCTTAAGTGTAACCATCTTAACAGAATTGGTGAGATTGTAGTAGTCCATGGCAGAGAATTGAGAGCAAGACTAATCACAATATTATTTGTTTGTATAAATTTAGGACCATGAGCGTCTTAGCTTTCCTCAAGTATTAGGTAGTATAAAAAAAAGAAATAATGCACCGGGATTTTCAACTATTTTCAATTTAGCTTTTTTTTAAGGATAAAAGATGAAATTTATTTATCCAAGAGAAACGGTACAACAAAAGTAAAAAAAACTTTTGTATCTTTCTCTACTTACTACTACTTGTTCTTCTCTGTCTTTGTAATCACCTCAGATGCATCATCATCCGCCTTTAAAAGGCTATACAAAAATCTCTAGTAAACAGAGTTTAGAGCAGGCCGAGTGGTAGAGTCATTGTACACGATAGATCTGCAGCGCGATGTTGTAGATCTTCCATGGCAGTGCGCGGCGCTGCACGACAGATGTGGAAGGAGGGAGAAGAAGAATGTGAAAAGAAATAAGAAAAGGAGGAAGAAGAAGAAAAAGAGAAGAAAAAATGGAAGAAATAAATCATGTTCGTGATTTTGTTGGGAGAGATGATGAGATTTAGGGAAAAATACTTTTTTTACTTCCTAAGATCACATAGGATGCTACCTAGGATGGAATTACCGAGTCATTTAGGTGATCTGATTTTAACAATAACCAAATTTAAAAAGACCTAATAAAGACGTTTTAAACTTCAGGGACCCAATAAAGACATATGGCAAACTAAAAAGACTAAAAATATAATTTACACAAATATTATAAAAATCTTAAAACGCAAAATACCATCATTTTTTTTTTGTATTCAAACGATGTTATATTCAAGTATAATAATTGATCTGATCACAATAAAAACTCAAAATACTATCACTAACTCATATACAGGGCCTACATAATACTAATATACTCCACCTATAATAGTAGGAATAACCAAAAAGTAAATTGGACAAATAATCCACACCATGGTCATGAGAATCGAACTTGAGACTTTGTGGTCCCAGAGTCTCAACCTTAATTTTTTTTACCCGTGAACCAAAACATCATTGGCAAATACCATCAAGTTATGTAATGAATTAATTTAAATAAAATTTAAATTTATAAGATTATACAAAAAAATGATTTTTTGTGCTTTTTTATTTTATTTTTTTTATCAAAATGATGTAGATTTAGTATTTTTCGTCGTGTGGGTTATATAAAACCTAATCTATATGCCATGCTAAATTAAAAAAAAAATACTAAATCTTATTCTATAAAGAAGCAAAAATAAAATATAATAAAATTTTGTAGTAAACTAACCAAAATTAATCTCCAACTAAATTTTTGAGATCTTGTTTTAAAAGAGGGAAATTGACTTTATGTAGCATTTTTGGCTCTCATGTGATCTAGTTAAGTATTTCAAATTGCGAGGCCTAGCTATATAAAGTCTTATTTTTAAATCTTATAAAATAAGGTAAAAAGAGAGGATAATATATATTTAGTGCATGGTATTTACTCTAATAAATTAAATTTATGATATTTTATTCTAAAACTAAAAAAAAAGAGCTTTCCTCATAATTTTTTTTTTATTTTGTTGCGTTTGAATTTTAATAATACAATATTTTTGTTCTCTATGTATTTCTTAATTTCATCTGTAATTTTTTTTATACCCTTAAGTTTTAAAATTTTTACTTTACATTTATATTTTTCTAACCCACATGTTATATTGAGTATATTTTTTCTATAACAAATAATTATTTATTTTCTTAACTTATTTACTTCAAAAGTTGTATTCAAATTTAGTATCTTCATTTATTTTTATAAAACTATTTACTCGTAAATTTGGATTTGTATGCACATATCACATTGAATAAATAAATTGTAATAAAAAAACATATAACAATGTTCTCTATTATTTAAATAAACCAATCTAACATAACATGTATTTAATATTAGAGAACAAAAACATCATTTTTAGGACCATTAATATAATCTTGTACTATAAAAATATTAGAGAAAATGTGTAATTTAATAGCCGTCCATAAAACGATCCAACTTGAGGATAATGCAAAGCAAAGTTGAGAGAAGTAGATATTTCTTGTCAGTTAGCTAGGTTGGTCCTTGCTAAGTCTGCAGAAATTGCAATTTTGTGTCTACCGTTTGTCTTCTTGTTATTGGAATCACAGTTCCACGAACTATCTCCACAAGTAACCAAAGAATCCTTTTTAATGAATCTTATTATTCTAACCAAAAAAAGGAAAAGGAAAAGGAAAAGGAAAAGAAAAAAAGAAAAAAAAAAAGAAAGAAAGTGACAAGGAATAAGCAAAGTGGCTGGCGGCTCACTAGTCACAATCAATTGCAAAATGGGTATCTTTTCAATTTATCTTTTTGATAAAATTGGTTTTAAAATTATGTAAAATTTAATTACTTTTCAATAAAAAAAGATTTTAAATCTCATTCGAAATAGATTTTACCTTTAAAATGATATTATTAACCACCTCAACATGATGTTGAAGTAAAAATTCGGTTTAATTTTAAGATCAAATTTACTAAAATGATCGGATTTGAAAATCAAACAAAATTATAAAATCTAATTGGCATAATTGAAAGTTATGTAATCAAAATAGAATTCGATCAATAATTATATGATCAAAATAAATATTTAATATTTTTTATTATAGTATTATTTTCAAGAAAACATCTATTTATTTATTTTATCAAAATAATTTAATTTTAATTTCTAGATATTTATTTCTATAATTTTTTTTATAAAAAAATTATTGATCTTAATAATCACATTCAAGATTTTAATAAACTCAAATGCATTTAATTTGAGATAATAATAATTATCAACAAAGGTAGCTTCTCACGTAAATGAAGTTGTAGGAATAGTGTTTAAGTGGCATTTTCAGCTGGTGGGTCCGTTCTTCCAAAAGAGTGGCCCAATTGTTGGGGTGTAAATGAAGCCTCATTAGATCAATTAAGTTGGTATAAAAGACAAAGATGCCGAATTGAATATTGTGGAGACAGATCATGGACCTCATTTAGATGGGTACCGATTATGTCCAATTTAGGTTGTCCAAAAAGACATGGTTTGATTAAGATTGATATTATATTTACTTTTACAAAATTCATTTGGTAATTAAATTACATTTTTTTATGTGTAAAAGTTGAAATGAGTTGGGTTTGAAGTTAATTCTAATATAATTCATAATATATTTGTTTCAATCTTAACCCTAATTCAATCTATGAAAAATTGAGTTAAGCTCCAATTAGTTTTGGATTGACTTGTAAAATTAAAATCGAGCTCAAATAGATTGAGTCGGATTGATCAAATTAAATTTTGATTATATATATTTTTTTATTTCAAATGGTAAATATTACAAATAGAATTTTAAAAGCATAAACATGAACAATTTTTATTTTAATATTTTTTGAACATCCAAATTTTAAAAGGTTGCATCCTACATAAATTCAAATCACCAATTTATAATATAGATTATGTTGTTAAATCCGGGTTTACATGTTATATGTTGGGTTAGGGTTAGAAAACTCCAACCTTAATTCAACTCAACCCTAAAAAATTCTAATTATATCTTGTGCAACTCAGGTTAGGTTGTGCTAGCTGGCCTGCACTCCTGAAAAAATATTTTAAATTCAATTCTCACCCTTAATTGTTAAAAGAAAACGAAATTTTCTGGCTAAGTAATTCTATTTACGAATTGGTCATCCAAAATCTAAGCTGAAGAAAGTATTCAAATTCAAGAAATCTTGATTGAGTGAACTGAACTTATTGTCCCAAAGTGGACTGAAATGATTGGAATGTCTACGTCAAATTTTCCACCACCATCATTGCAATTTGCAGCCATAACACTCAATAATCCATATAGCCGCCTCCTTGATGGACTTTCATCTTCTTTTCACCCAACAATCTAATACAACTTTGAAGTAGTTTAGGCGAAGAGAATGATCCTATAAGCCAAATTGATTACTAGTCTCTATAAATCAGTTGGCTTAAGAAGGAGGAAAGAATGTGGTGTCTAGGTAACTTGATAAAAAAAATAACTATTATCCATACAATTTGTGGTAAAAACATATTTTTTATGGTGAATTTATAATTTTAGTGATAAAAATGCTAACATACATTGATAGTAAAAAATATTTACTAAAATATTATATGTTTTAGCACCATAAATAAAAAGTTTATTGTAAAAAATATGTATTTTACCACGAAATGAATACATAAAACATTTTGACTTATTTTCGAACGGGACACTTAAATAGTAAAGAAAAAAGGTTAGAATATTTAAGTACGAGGTATGCGACTTCAAATGGGCTTATATGGGCCATATTCAATGAAAGGTTGGCTTACTTTATTGAATTTAGTACAAGATTTTTGTTAAGTTAGTAATATTTATACACAAGGGCTTTAATCAGTGGGACACTCATATAAGACACTTTTTTTAATACACTTTGGACAATTGAGTTGTAATTATTACTATATTTTCATCATAGTTATAACTAGACTTTCCTAAATGCATGTTTGGGTGTTTAAATGTGTGTTCAACAATCTTTATTATACTAGTATGTCCTATAAGCCAAATTGATTACTGGAAATGAATTTATACACTTGTTGTATAGGTACCACAAATACACCCATGTCATCCTATTATATATATATAACGTGTCATTTTTGAAATATTTTAAGAAAATTGTGGTTTGGTAAGCTTGGAGAGGTTCACTTAATGAGATGTATCGGATTCGACTGAATACATGAAGTCCAATACGCTCATTAAGATCCATTTATGGGTTCATAACACTCCTATTAAGTGGGTTAGAAAGTATGATTGGACATATGTTAATGCTACATCAGCTATTCTACATGCATATAAGTACCATACATGTGAGACACTTTATAAATACCTCTCATTTCCATGAGATAAGGGTTTTCTTCTTCATAATATGGCCTACACATTTTTGGCTCTCTCTCTCTCTCTCTTTTTCTCTCTCATCTTCTCCTTATCTATTTATCATTCATATCTCCCTAAACCTGCATAGAATGAGATTGCAGTTGATTATGGTGATGCTCTCACAATTGATTATGAGTCAGCTAATAAGTTGCCTAAGTATAGTCAGATAGAACAAGAAGTTCAGCAAGCCCCTATAGAGCCCCAATTGAGAAGTTCCACTAGAGTGAGTCGACCTCCCAAACAGTATTCTCCACAGGAATATGTGATGTTTATTGTTGGGAGAGAACTAAATAGTTAACAAGAGGTCATCATTCATGAGCATAAATATGAGTAGTTGAAAGCCATCTAAGATGAGATGAAATCCTTGTATGAGAACCAAACTTATGTGTTGTTGAAACTACCTAACAGTAAGAAAGCACTCAAGAATAAATGAGTGTATAGGTTGAAAGTTGAAGAGAAAATATTACAGGTAAGTTACAAGGAAAGACTGGTTGTAAAGGGATTCAGTCAGAAAAATAGTTGATTTTGAAGAAATCTTCTCGCTAATGGTTAAGATGTCTTTATCCAAGTTGTTTTTGGTTCACTTGCTATTCTACATTTAGAGATTGAACAACTTGATGTGAAAACTTCCTTTCTCCATGGTGACTTGGAGGAAGAGATCTAGACGGAGCAGCTAGATGGGTTCAAAACCCAAAGTAAAGATCATTTGGTGTGTATTTTTTAAAAGAGATTATATGGGCTTAAGCAAGCACTTCGACAATGGTAAAAGAAGTTTGAATATTTTATGGAGAGCCATAAGTACAACCTGACAACTTCTAATCATTGTCTATATCTAAAGAGATTTTTTGATGGTGACTTTATCATACTCTTGCTTTATATGGATGACATATTGATTGATGGTTATTATATTGGTAAAATTGGCAAGTTAAGGAAATAACTTTGTAAATTCTTTGCCATGAAGGATTTGGGACCGATAATGTAATACGCATGTTCTTAAAGTATGAGTAAAGAAGTAATTTGATAAATATGATATGGAATTAAAATAAAATAATATATATGTGAAAAGGTTTATTATTTGAATAAAATAATTCTTTTGAAAAAAAAACTAGGCGCGTGATGATGTGGATACAAAAAAAAAAGAAAAGAAAAGAAGAAAAAAACGCATCCAGGACAGCATGGAAGGATGAGAAGGCAAAAAAAAGAAAGAAAAAGAAATAAAAAAAGAAAAAAGAAAAAAGAAAAAAAAATGGGCGTGCAACACCTGGAAATCCAGGTGTTGCATCATTTGACACTAAGCAAACAATTAGAAATGGTTGCAAGGGGGGCGGTGAGTACAAAGTTTTATATATATATATATATATATATATATATATATATAGTTTTTCTTTTATTTATTCAATTACTTACCAAATCCTATTTGGTTTTCTCCTTTCCTCAATTCAAACTATTCTGTTTCTTTAAACACTTGGGGACCGAAAGAAAGATTGAAAGAGTAAAATTTTGAAGAAATTTATGGGAGAATTTATAAAGAGTCACGGGAAGCTCTAAGAAAGACAGAAGGTAATAACATGAAGTTTATTTTTCAAATTTAGCATACATAAAATTTCCGAAATTCAATATGGGAATTTTCAAATGATGTGAATTATGAAGAAATTGAAGAATAAATTAGAAATTTAATATAAATATTATGTTAGGTGTTGACGATCAGCAACTTGAGAAAATTACTGAAAGGAGCAGGAAAGGCAATGAGATGATCCACGAGTAGCTCTAAGTGCTACGTGGTGAGTTAGATTTACTTTAAGTAATCAAGATAAATATGAAATATATGGTGATAGTATTTGAATAAATCATAACTTATGATTTGGTGATAGATGAAAGTTGGTTGATATGTATGATAGAAATAATGGATGTGTAGAGAATTATTTTATGAGAAACAATATTATTGGAATAATGAGTAGATTTAATAATAAGAGTGATAAATGAAATTCCTGACAAGCTATGGTTGATGATTTGATATGATTTATGATGAGAAGAATTTGGTGGAATTTTTCAAATAATAAGTTGAGAATAATTAGGATAGCTAATTTGAATGTTTGAATACATGATTGTTTCTATATTATTGTTCATATGCATATTTTATACCATTATTCATATGCATATGCATAAAATAAAAGAACCGGGAAGGTAGCCGGTCTAAATGAAAATAAAAGAACCGGGAGGGCAGCTGGTCTAAATGAAAACTATGACAGCCGGTATATGCTGGAAATAAAAGAACCGGGAAGGCAGCTGGTCTAAATAAAATAAAAGAATCAGAAGGGCAGCCGATCTAAGCTAAAATATGCCGACATTTGGGAAGACGTTCCCAATTAATAATTCATGCATTGCATCTATTTTAAATATCGATTTTATTATTGAGATGCTAAAGTACTATTCATGATTGTAAATTATTGATAGACGAATGAGTTTCACAGAAAGACAATTATGCTAATAAGAAATATGGAAATATGAAATGATGAGAATTATCTGAGTGACTGATTATATGCTGTGAATCTCATAATTGAGGTAATTATGAGATAAAATTGATAGTCTCAAGATAATGATTAATTATATGAGAAGAAAAGATTTATAAAGGATGGAGATTTGATATGAGTAGTGATAATATAATGTTATTATTAAAATATATGAGATATAGATGAATGAATATTGGAAGACTAATTATACAAATTGAATACTTCTAGTAAGTTTAATTCACTAAGCTTGTGAAACTCACTCCTCATAGTACAATGATTTCAGGTAGCAGGCATGACAAATAGTTTGATGAGTTTAGATTCAGACAAAACCATTATCTGTAAACCACGTGGTTCATATCCTCAGACTAATGGAAAAAAATATTTGTAAATATTCATGCATATTACATTGTATAAAATGTTTAAGTTAAGATCTAAATGATGTATCTCCTATGTTGAGGGTTGATGATTGATGTAATAATCGCAATTGGTGTTATTTTTATTGTTGTATATATATGTCGTGTTGGGATTTTCAAAATGTGACAACACCGTCTCGAGGGTGGCCAACCCAGGATGGGTCATTACAATTTTGGTATCAAAACATTAGGTTTTATGATTATGTAGACTGCATAAAAATTAAGATAGTGGAAGATTAAAACAAATTATATTCTAATGAATAGTCTGAGGATGACACACGGACGTGCTAGAGGTAGAGCTAGAGTTGTTGATTTGAGAGGGCGTAGTAGGCCCCCAATATTTTGACAAGTCGAGGTTGAGTCTGAATATGTGGTTCCTAGAAGGGAACCTGTTGACAGTATAATTGATATTAGTAGAGGTGTGAGAGAATCTAAAGTTGAAAGAGATGAGCTAAGATAAGCTCTTGCACATGCTCTTGAGAAAATGGATGTAATAGATGATAGAGTTGATAGTCTATAGCATAGACTTGATGAACAGGCTGGAGCGGTGCCTAAGGTAGTTGTAAATTCAGTAATGGTAGACGTTCAAAAAGGGAAAATGTGAGTTTATACACGAGATGCATGAAGATTATTTTGTTAGATATATTAAGTTGAATGTTTTGTTGTATTTGAGCCCGAGCTATGGGTGAAACATATAAAGAGATTATTTGGTACTTTACCAGTGACTGGTAGGCAAAGGGTCACCTTTACTTCATTTAAGTTAAAAATAGAAGCTTTAGAATGGTGGGAGGATACTCTTCCCAGGGTAAGTGTATATGTTAATAGACCATTAATTTAGAATAAGTTTAAAGAGGCTTGTTTTTTTATAAATATTGCTCATATACTTTCAGAGCCCAACAGAAGAGAATTTTCATTTATTTGAGGTAAACATATGTTGACTGTGGCTCAATATGATAGCAAATTTGTGGTCTTGTCAATGGTTGTACCGAAAATGGTAGACCTAGAGTAGAAGAAGTGTAAGAGGTTCAAAGATAAACTATGTTTTAAGATTTGATTGAAACTATCTTATATGAGGCATATGAATTATGTCAGGTTGGTGGATATAACACTTCAGATTAGAAAAGATCTTATAGAGTTTAAGGGAAAGAGAAAGAGTGGTTAAAGAGGCTTAGACATGAAGGTTTTAGAAGTAATGGTAATATGAGTGTATAGGGTGAGAGACCACCCCAGATGAGACTTTCCTTTTCACAAGGAACTATAGTATATAGTCAAAGGCAAGTAGGATCTATTGCTTTTGTAGCTCAAAGTAATATTGGTGAGATCCTTAGATTTGAGAGATAGGTTATGGGAACTGGAAGTTATGGTAAAGGTGAGAGTGTACTACTTAGAGGATCTGATAACGTGATAAAAATACTAGAACGTGTTATAGATGTAATCTGATAAGATATTTATCCAGAATTGTTCTAATTTGAGGTGCCTTGTATGTAGAAAAGGTGGACATATCAATATTGGTTAATCTTGGTGCAACCCATTATTTTGCATCTAATGTATTTGCGAATTTTATTGATGCATGTATTAGTCATTTGATGCATAATAATATTGATGAAGTTTCCACTAGAGATAGAGTGATAATCATAAATGTTTACAAGGGTTGTGTGATTCGTATCAGTGATAGAGAATCTAAAGCGGATTTATTATCTTTGAATATGGTTGATTGTTTTAGAAAGAATGTAGTGTTCAAGATATACACATGAAGAGTTTAACTTTCAGGAAGAACATAAGATACTCACGAACTATCTTATTTTTGCTCTGACTACTAGTAAATGGTCAAAGAAAGGATGTGAGGGGTATTTGGAAAATGTGATGGATTTTAGAAATGATAATAGAGAGTTGGAAGAAATCTTAGTAATGAAAGATTTTTTTTTTTTGATGTAATTCTTGATAAGTTGTCTAGTTTGACTCCATATAGGAAGATTAAATTCTCTATTGATGTGATAGCAAGTTCATCACATATATTTATAGCACCCTATAGAGTGACACCCACTAAGTTAAGAGAGTTGAAAGTTTAAGAATTGTTAGATAAACAATTTATTCGATTTAGTGTGTCGCTTTGGGGAGCCATATATTGTTTGTGAAGAAAAAAATGGAATGATGAGATTGTGTATAGACTACAGATAGTTGAATAAGATAACCATTAAGAACAATATTTTTTACCCAGGATAGATGATTTATTTGAGAAGTTGTATGGAGTAAGGGTATTTTCAAAAATAGACCTGAGATCAGGTTATCATCAATTGAGGATAGAAAAAGGGAGACATGCCTAAGACTGTTTTTAGGACATGTTATGGTCATAAGTTTCTTGTGATGTCATTTGGACTGACTAACGCTCCAGCAACATTCATGGACTTGATGAATAAAATGTTTAAACCATTTCTTGATAATCTTGTGGTTGTGTTCATTGATAACATCTTGGTGTATTTAAAAACTAAGGAAGAGCATGTAAAACATTTAGAAATTATGTTGGAGATTTTGATGAAAGAGAGATTGTATGCTATAATTTTCTAAATGTGAATTTTGGCTGAATAAGATAACTTTCTTGGGGCATGTAATATATGAAAATGGCATAACAGTTGATCCACAAAAGGTAGAGGCAATGTTGAGTTGGGAGAGACCAATTAATGTGACTGAGATTAGAATCTTCTTGGAGTTAGCTGGTTATTATAGAAGATTCTTTTAGAAATTTTCTATTATTGTAGTACTGTTGACTAGACTGGCCAGGAAAGAGGTGATATTTTTATGGTATGGGAAGTGTGAGAAAAATTTCCAATTACTAAATGAGAAATTAACTACAGCTCCAATATTGGTGCTACCTTCTAGTGATGAAGGATTTGTGGTGCATAGTGATACATCATATCAATGGTTGGGATGTGTGTTGATATAACATGGGAAAGCTGTGGCCTATACTTCTAGGCAATTGAAGAATCATGATAGAAATTATTTCACCCACAGCTTAGAGTTAACTGCCATAGTGATTACTTTAAAGATTGGAGACATCATCTGTATGGAGCCACTTGTGAGATATTCATTGATCATAAGAGTTTTACATACTTACCTACCCAGCGAGAGTTAAATTTGAGGCAAAGATGGTGGATGGAGTTGATTAATGCTAAAATTGTACAATTCACTATCTAGAAAAGGCGAATGTGGTAGTTGATGCATTGAGTAGAAAATCTACAAGAAGATTGTCTGTTATTGAAAGTCATGATGTGTAATTTATGGTAGATTAAGAGAGATAAAAATGAAGTTGAATATCAGTGATAGAGGATCATTGTTAACAAATATGATTGTACAGTCATCCATAGTAAAATGCTTATTAGAGATGCAAGGTAGAGATGAAGAGATAGAAAATATTAAGCATTGAGTGCTTACTAAAAATCAATATGAGTTCAAAATTTGAAATGATGGTATTTTGGTATTGTAACATATGACTTGTGTTCCCAATGATGCGGAGTTGAGAAAGAAGATATTGAAAGAGGTACATGATGATGTATATTTGATGCACGGGAGTAACAATAAGATGTGTAGAGGATTGAGACAGAAATACTAATGGTCAAGATTGATTAGGGATGTAGTTGAATATATTTCTAGATCTTTGGTTTATCTGTAAGTGAAGTTAGAGAATAAACATCTAGGATGCTTACTACAGCCTCTTCCTGTGCTTGAATGACCATAGAAAAAAATGTGACTGTGGATTTTCTCATACTCAAAGAGGTCACGATACAGTGTAAGTGATAGTAGATAGACTTTTTAAGTCATTCCAATTTCTTCCAATTAAAACTAATTGGAATCCTAAAAAGTTGGCTGAACTATATGTTGTGGAGATTGTGAGGTGTTATGGAGTACTACTGAGCATAGTGTCATTTAGAGATGCTAGATTTACATCTTGGTTTTGGAGAGGCTTTCAGAAAGCCATGTGTACACAGTTGCAGTTTATTACAACTTTTCATCCTCAAACAGTTGAGCAAACAAAAAGGATTATTAGAGTACTAGAAGATATTTTAAGGGTAAATGTGATGAGTTTCTCAATAAGTTGGGATGTTTATTTGCCCTTGATAGAATCTGCTTATAATAATCAACATCAATTTGGTAATAGAATGACACCGATTGAGACATTGTATGGTAGGAGGTGTAGAACTCCTACATGTTAGGAAAAAATGGGAAAGAGAAATATATTTGGTCAATAAATTATTGAGTTAACAACTGAGAGGATCAAACTAGTTAGAGAGAACCGTAAAGTAGCACAGAGTAGACCGAATAGCTATGCTGATAATAAGAGAAGACCTCTCAAATTTCAAATACGTGGTTTAGTGTATTTAAAAATATCTCCATGAAAAGGTGTATTGAGATTTAAACAGGAAAGAAAAGTTGAGTCCGAGGTATGTGGGACCCTATGAGGTTGTTGAGAAAGTTGTACTAGTCGTGTATAGCCTGGAATTGCCTCCAACGTTAAAGTAGTTACACAATGTGTTTCATGTTTCACTTTTGCGAAAGTGTTTACATGATGAATCTTATAATATTTCAAGCTAAACTGTAGAAATTGAGGAAGGTTTGACTTTTATATAAGTACCAATGAGAAATTTAAACAGAGAAGAACAAGTCTTGTGTAATAAAGTAATTCCATTAATTCAAGTTCTGTGACGGAATAAATATGCTGAAATGATTATGTGAGAGCATGAGGTAACTATGAAGAAATATTATTCACAATTTTTTCTTGAGTTAGGTAAGGAAATTTTGGGGACGAAATTTTTATAAGGTGGGTAGAATTATAATACCTGTATTCTTAAAGTATGGGTAAAGAAGTAATTTGATAAATATGATATTGAATTAAAATAAAATAATATATACGTCAAAGGTTTATTATTTGAATAAAATAATTCTTTTGAAAAAAAAAACCTGGATGCATGACGGTGTGGATACAAAGAAAAAAAAAAGAATAAAAAACGCGTCTAGGACAACATGGAAGGATAAAGAAGGAAAAAAAAAAAGGAAAAGCAAAAGGAAAAAGGGACAGAAAAAAAAATGGGCGTGCAACACTTGGAAGTCCTGGTGTTGCATCACTTGACAATAAACAAACAATTAGAAATGGTGGCGGGGGGCAGTGAGTAAAAAGTTTTATATATATATATTCTTTTTTTTATTCATTACTTACCAAATCCTGTTTGATTTTCTCATTTCCTCAATTCAAACTATTCTATTTCTTTAAACACTCGGGGACCGAAAGAAAGATTGAAAGAGTAAAATTTTAAAGGAGTTTACAGAAGAATTTTATAGATAGTCACAGGAAGCTCTAAGAAAAACAAAAGGTAATAACATGAAGTTTATTTTTGAAATTTAGCATACATGAAATTCCTGAAATTCAATGTGAGAATTTTCAAAGGATGTGAATTATGGAGGAATTGAAGAATTAATTAAAAATTTAATATAAATATTTTGTCAGGTGTTGACGATCAGCAACTGGAGGAAATTACTGAAAGGAACAGAAAAGGTAAGGAGGTGATCCACGAGTAGCTCTAAGTGTTACGTGATGAGTTATATTTACTTGAAGTAATCAAGATAAATATGAAATATATGGTGATAGTATTTGAATAAATCATTAACTTATGATTTGGTGATAGATGAAAATTGGTTGATAAGTATGATAGGAATAATAGATGTGTAGAGAATTAATTTATGAGAAATAATATTATTGGAATAATGAGTTGATTTAATAATAAGGGTAATAAGTGAAATTCTCAACGAGCTATGGTTGATGATTTGATATAATTTATGATGAGAGGAATTTAGTGAAAATTTTCAAATAATAATTTGAGAATAATCAGGATAACTAATTTGAATGTTTGAATACATGTTTGTTTCTATATTATTGTTCATATGCATATTTCATACCATTATTCATATGCATAAAATAAAATAAAAGAACCGGGAAGACAGCCGATTTAAATGAAAATAAAAAAAAAGGAAAGACAGCCGGTTTAAATGAAAATAAAAGAACCAGGAGAGCGGTCGGTCTAAATGAAAAGCGTGACAGCCGATATATATTAGAAATAAAAGAACCGGGAAGGCAGTTGGTCTAAATAAAATGAAAGAACCGGGAGTGCAACCGATCTAAGCTAAAGCATATCGATATGTGGGAAGACATTCCCAATTAATAATTCATGCACTGCATCTGTTTTAAATATTGATTTTATTATTGAGATGCTAGAGTGCTATTCATGATTGTAAATTATTGATAGAGGAATGAATCTCCAAGAGAGACAATTATGTTGAGAAGAAATATGGAAATATGAAATGATAAGAATTATCTAGATGACTGATTATATGCTGTGAACCTTATAATGTGGCAATTATGAGATAGAATTGATAGTCTCAAAGTGATGATTAACTATATGAGAAGAAGAGATTTATAAAGGATGGAGGTTTGATATGAGTAGTGATAATATAATGTTCTTATCAAAATATATGAGATATAGATGAATGAATATTGGAAGACTAATTATATAAATTGAATACTTCCAGTAAGTTTAATTCACCGAACTTGTGAAGCTCATTCCTCATTGTACAATGATTTCAGGTAGTAAGCAGGATAGATAGTTTGGTGAGTTGAGATTCAGACGAAGTCATTATCTGTAAGCCACGTGGTTCACATCCTCAGACTAATGGAAAAAAATATTTGTAAATATTCATGCATATTACGTTGTATATAATGTTTAAGTCAAGATCTGAATTATGTATCTCCCCTATTGAGGGTTGAGGATTGATGTAATAATCACAGTTGGTGTTATTTTTATTGTTGCGTATATGTGTCGTGCTAGAATTTTCAAAATGTGACAACACCATCTCGAGGGTGGCCAACCCGGGATGGGTCGTTACAGATAAAACAGATTCTTAGTATGAAAATCTCTAGAGATAGAAAAAGTGCACAGCTTTGGCTATATCAAGAAAGATATATCAAAAAAGTTCTTGATGGATTCATTATAAGCAAGACAAAAACAGTTGCATGTGCACTTGCAAGCCACTTCAAGCTCAGTTCTAAGCACTGTCTTGCAAGTGAGAAAGAGAAAGGGGAAGTGAAGAAAGTGTCTTATGCATATTTTGTTGGTAGTTTGATGTATGTTATGTTATGCATAATACCAGATATCACTCATACTATTGATGTGGTTAGTCGATTCTTTTCTAATTTAGGCAAGGAGCATTCGACTGCGGTGTAATGGATACTCAGGTATCTCAAAGGTACTTCTAGGGTGTCTATTCTTTGGTGATGGCAAGTATGTGTTGGATGGATTCTCATATGTAAATATGACTGGTGATGTTGATTTTAGGAAGTCCATTTTGGGTTACTAGATTTTTGCGAGGGGAGAGTGCCATGGCAATCTAGGTTGAAGAAATATATTGCTTTGTCTACCACAGAGGTTGAGTACATTGCAGTGACTGAATCCGGTAAAGAGTTGTTATGGACGAAAAAGTTCTTATAAGAACTAGGCCTTGAGCAAGAGAAATATGTATTTTATTATGACAATCAGATTATCATCCATCTTTGTAAGAATCTAACATTTCATTCAAGATCCAAATGTATTGAGGTGCGTATCATGGATCTATGATACTTTGGAGATGAAGCTACTGCAGGTTGAGAAGATTCACACTAATGATAATGGTTCAAACATGATGACTAAAACCTTGTCTAAAGAGAATTTTGAGTTGTGTGAGAAGAAAGCGGGCATGGTGTTGCCACCCATTAGGGTGATGGTCCCAACATGATTTGAGGGGGGGGGGATTTATTTGATGGTTCCTCGTTATGTGGGGACCACGACAAATAAATTAAAAAAGAAGAAAAACGAAATAAGAAGGAATTGGAAATGTCACTTTTGACTTGTTGTTTAAAAACCCATAAAATAGATAAGGTTCTTTTGTGCTATGTTGTAGAGCAAAATAGGGGTAACCACTTTGCTTGCACGATCTAGTGGTGATCCGTGATCGGATTTCGACGAAAACTAAGTATGTTGTTCCCGATAAAGTGAAGAACATACGTTTTTACTGGTTTTGATTGTTCATTGGCCTTCTTGTTCGTGTGTTTTCACTACCTATTTGATGAGCTCTTTTCAATCTCTTTTTTTGTTATTCACTTTTCTTTTTGGTGATGATCTATTATTGTTATTAAAGAGATTAGTGTTTTTGATGATATGTATTAGTGATTGGTGAGTTCTAGTTTTGCTAGAAAGACTTTTATTGTGTGCCCATTATTTTACATTGGTGAAGATTAACTAGACTAGGTCTTGTGCTTTTTCTCAAAAGGGTTTTTAACGTAAAAATTTCGATGTCTTTGTGGATTGATTTATTTGGCATTAATTTGCGTTATTATCATTACTCATATTGTGGTGATTGATTGGTGGTTTGTTTCAATATCCTATTTTAGTCACACGAAGAGGGAATAATATTTTATAGCCATTTTATCAGTTTTACTGTGGTTTTCCTAACAGTTTGTGGCTTGCTTGCATAGAGAGTAAAATGAGCCTATATAAGGGCCAAAATTCCCTCCCAAAAATCAACCCAAGCTTGGCCTATCAAAATAGGTCTGGATCTAATTCAATAGGTCGAGATCCAATTACTTAAATTGGATTAAATCCAGGTATTAAGCCTTTGGCCCATTGGGTTTGGTTTATAAAATTCTTTTTTGTAAAAGGGCCGAGATAAGAGTAAATTCCTGATTTTGTTGTAATGGGTTGAAGCCCTTTGCTTGTATTTATCTCTGATTTTTCAATGAGATATATTCATTTAGCCCATTATTAATTTATGCTTTCCTTTATGGATGAGTCCATTTAATATTGTGTGATTGGATGACAAATAATAAACAACCCACGTAAACTAACTATATAGGCACGATAAGAGAATAAGGATTATATTTTACATTGGGTAACAAGTTTATATTAAATTCTAAATTGAAGATTATTACAATTAAATCAATCATGTAGACATAAATTTGATTCACTCTTTTTATTTATTATTATTTTTGCTTTACAGCATGTAGGAGTGTTTGTCTTAAATTTTTTTATTAATTACTTAAAAATAGAGAACTTAAGTCATTGGTCTTTTATAAAATTAAGAGTCTTAGGCGTAGTTTAGATAATTCATTAAGTGAAGATTAAAAGAAACTTTTCTTAAATTAGATTTAAGATAACGAAGACTTAGTGTAAATGTTTAAATGAATAAATTTTAGGATAATTAGGAAAAGGAAAAAAGAAAAATATAGAATAAATGAGATTGAATAATTAGGAGCATTGGATTTACATTTAGGGCTCAGGAACTTAAACAAAAATTGTTTTAGAAGCTCAAGTCTTATATAAAAAGGCCCTAATCCAAATAAAATCAAATCTAACCCCAAAACCGAACTAAATCCAACCTAATACCCTTTTAAAATGCCTCAGGATCAACAGGTTTAACCCATCCCAGGATCCACCTGTATAACCAGGACCGTGACCTGATAGCCCATTCACTAAAAACCCCCTTTAACACCCTAACCCTAATATTTTCTTCACTATTCTCTGTCTACGTCATGAACCTAGATTAATCTAAGCTTAATCCTCTTTCGCCATGAAGATTTCCATCGAAACCGCACCTAATCCTCACTCAAGATGGCCTCCTCTCCTCAAATCCCTTGTCGATTTCACTCATATACCGACATAATCCTCTGCGTTGCAAACCAATGAATGCATGCCTCCGGGGTTCAATGAAATTCACTCATTGACTCACAATTTCTCTGGCAAAATATGAGAGCTTTCTTATAATTTTACACCAGTGATTTGATTTCTAGGATTTTTGTGCTTGTGATATATTTGCCTAAATAAACCATGACATTCTCTGTACATTGGCAGGTTCTGGACCCGGGCTAAGGAGGGGAGAGAAGACAAAAAACACTAAATCATCTTACACTGGTAGGGTTTGCAAATTGGTTAATGCTTAGCTTGTAGGGTTTGTCCCTTGCAGCGTTGAATGATTCAATAAATGCAACATTGTCAATAAATATGCTGAACCGTTTCTCCTTTTCTGCAGCATCCTTATAGACTCGTCCATACTTTGCCATCCATTGTTCATGCCTCTCATTCAAAGGTTCCTCGTGGAGCTTACGAGACATAACATGAGATACGTCCCAAACTGCTAATATGAGGAAAAGAGCTCTCATAAATTGCTTTGGGCATATCAAATCCATCTCTTTGTTAGAAATGAAAGAGTTTTTCTTCTTCTTTTTTTTAAGCAAGAAATGATTGAGTTGGCTGTAGTGAAGCATTGCATAAGTAACTTGGCTTATATAGAAGAGGTACGTATACTTCATTCATAGATAAGACGCTAGGATTCATGTAAATTTCCTAAAGTGGCCGACAGTTGCATGCGATTTTGATTGCCTCGTTATATATGTTCCCCGCAAGCTGCTTTTAATATCTAGTCCAAAATTTATTAGGCCACTCGTTTGTCATCTTTGTTAAAGGTTTCTCTAATGACAATATAATTTATGTACGTAAGTCTTATTATATAACAGCTAGGCTGATAGCTAAACATTTTCGTTGGCGTATTGACGGATTTTCTTACAGGACTCCTCCGAAGAAATATCTCTAGTTGACTTTTGGTTAATTATTTTATATTTAAAACATCAAAACAACTATGTTCACAAGGCGAAATAACAACAAAAAAAAGTTAACAGAATTGTTTATTCATGAAAAATTGATTCTATCGAATCTCAACTTTGATTATGTCAATTAGTATTGAGCAATGATCTAAAGACTTTCATTTTTATCAACCACTAGTGTAGACTAGTTACGAGCTGTTATTTGTATAGCTTAACTAATAAAATAATAAATTTACATAGTATAAAATTGATTTATTGGTTTTGATTCATTACAAGAAAACACACGTTCTGCTTATGACATTTTCTGTCGCTAAAAACCCATATCTCGTCGCTGAAAGTGATCAGCGATGTCATCTCGTCACCAAACCTCAAGTCGCAAATATGTAGATTCAGTTACAAGATCAAATCTCATCGTAGATACACGTATCTACGACGATGCTGCAACGACAAAAATCTTTGTTGATATTTAATTAAAACTTACGCGATCAAATTAAAATTATTATTTTAATAAATTCAATGAGGATATTTGCGACGGCTTCAACCATAGCTGATAGTAATCACTTATTAGCGACGAGAATGCCATCGTAAATACCGTTGTTGCTACTAATAAATTAATTAATTTTTTTTACCAAACATCAATGATGGTTGTCTATCGCTAGTGTTGCCGTTGATTTTATCATTTTAATATTTTTTTAAAAAAATTCTTATTAAAAATAACAATAACAAAATATGTTTTTCACACACATATATATAAAATCAATATTATCAATATACGTTCCAAAATTTATAATATTTTAAAAATAAATCATTCAACAACAAAATGAGAGTCTTAGGGGTCTTGGGGTTGCCGAGGAAGCTGGGAGCTCTCCTTATCGTCGCTGTGCATGGGATCCTAGCCATCCTTATCGCCCTCGATAATTGTATTATCACGCATCTAAATCAAAACAAAAATCAATATTGAAATATTATATATATATATATATATATATATATATATATATTCTCTTTAAGTAAACCACTAATTAAGTTATGAACTTTGTTTAGCTACAACACACAAATGTGATATCTTTCAAAATGTATCTATTTTCTATCTATTTCATTAAGTGCTCTTCATCTCATCTAAGAAGTTCTTAGTATTAATAATAACTAACTTGAAACGCTACGTGTGGTATCAAACATCCATAAAATAAGTTTAGAATCCTAATCAAGGTTCCATCATTAATTGAATAAAAAATAATAGAAACATGCTAGGGTTTATCGTTTAATCAATTATAGCATTAAAGTATAGATACATGACGTTTCATATCAATATAAAGTGCTTATTGCATGTTAATATGAATGGAAATATATGTTTGTAGATGGTGTGGACACTTAAAATGTTTTGATAAATTAACCGATACAAAGTGAGGCTAATGGTGAGAAACGACTCCATAATTTCAATCTAGTCTCAATTACCTCAAAAATGAAAATGATAAGATCCCATTTCATATACGATAACATCAACAAATCTAATTTGAATGTTTTTTTCTACAACATTAGAGAGGTGGTCATGTTTTGCAAATTTATTTCAGCCAACTTTTATGTCAGTTTTTCTATTGATTTTTTCTCCAGATTTTTCTAAGGATATGGCTCCTCCGCAATGCCAGTTCTCCATATGCTGTGGTAGATAAGTGCCATGCGCAAATTAAACACGTAAGACTCAGCATCTATTATTGGAGAATTTATTTCTTGTCCGGACCGAGTCCAGAATTTACTTCTTGGACAAAGCCAAACACAAAGGACACCTGTCCCAAAACAATTTAAAACCCATTTCTTTTGTATGAAAGTTACCAATTAAATTTCCATAATTACCAATGTAATTCCCACCCAGTCCATCCATAAACAATCTGTTTGTGGAAAAAATGAAAAACCTGGTTAAATACACAAACTTAAACAGATATGCGGATTGTGTATGTATCATTAGTGCAGCCGACCGCAACTCCAGTTTCCATCCCAATGTGACTTGATTGCAAAGTGATTCAGTTGAGCTCATCGTTGCTATCCCGTAAACTCCAAGTAAAGAAAAAAGGTCTCGCTGTGTGTATTAAGTATAAATTATATATAAGTTATTGTTTATCAGAATGAATAGCTTACTAACCTTAATTCTCTCTCTCTCTCTCTCTCTCTATATATATATATATATATAAATTTTTTTTTATCCGATTGAAATAGGATTTTAAAGATAAGGAATAAAAAAATCATGGATAAATCCAGCGACTCTTTCCTAAATCCAAGCGATCTTTTCGTAGGCGTTTGCCTCCGATGCAATCGGGGGATCGAATTGATTATAGAAACATGAGTTTAATTAGTCGATTTCAGACGTATTTATATAGAACTGAATAATAGGAAGAAAAGTATATAAATACTCTTATACTCTAACACTCCCCTTCAAGTTGGAGCATGTGTCATATGCACCCAACTTGTTACATGTAGAGTTAATCCGAGTTCCATCTAAGGATTTAGTGAACATATCAGCTAGCTGATCTGCAAATTTGACATGCCTCATGCTAATCATATTTTGTAATAATTTCTCTTGAACAACATGACAGTCCACCTCAATGTGCTTTGTCCTCTCATGAAATACAAGATTAATGCAATATGAATAGCTATTTGGTTATCACATGCTAAACTTATAGGAGGAGACGGTGTAAAACCAAGTTCAGTTAGAACCTGTTTTAACCAAACTAACTCGCAAGTAGTGTGAGCCATGGCCTTGTATTAAGACTCTGCACTAAATCTCGCAACCACTGTTTGCTTCTTACTTTTCTATGATACCAGATTACCCCCAACAAATACACAATATCTTGTGGTAGATCTCCGATCTGATGGAGAACCTGTCCAATCGAAATCAGTATATCCCTCAATCTGAGTTTGACCATGATTCTTATATAATAACCCACGATCGGGAGCACTTTCAAGACATCTCAGAATACGGATAACTACATCCCAATGAGTAGTCTGTGGAGCATCAAGAAATTGACTAACCACACTCGTAGCAAATGCAATATCGTTTAGTGACAATTAAATAATTCAGTTTCCCAACCAAGCATCTGTATTGTCCTGGGTCAGTCAACAATTCACCCTGATCAACCGAAAGTTTTGTGTTGGGATCCATAAGATTGTCTATGGGCTTACATCCCAACATTCCTGTAACGCTCAATAGATCAAAAACTTATTTGTATGAGGCAATGAAATACCATGATGAGAGCGAACAAACTCAATACCTAGAAAGTATCTCAGTTATCCAAGATCCTTGGTTTGAAACTTGCTACCAAGAAACAGTTTCAAAGCTTGAATACTTTCTTTGTCATCTCTTGTGATTACGATATCATCCATATATACAATCAAAAGAATCTTGCCTGTTTCATTATGTCTATATAAAACACAGTGATCTATTCCACATCTAATAAGACCAAAGTCCATTACCACCTCACTAAACCGACCAAACCAAGCTTTAGGAGATTGTTTCAAGCCATATGAAAATTTCTTCAACCGACATACCAACCTAGACTCCCCCTGAGCAACAAACCTGGGAGGTTGCTCCATGTAAACCTTCTCATGCAAATCACCATGAAGAAAAACATTTTAAACATCAAGCTAATGTAATAGCCAAGCAAATGTGGCAGCCAAAGAGAGAAACACTCGAACAGATGTAATTTTGGCCACCAGAGAAAAGGTCTCGCACTAATCAATGCCATAAACCTGGGTATAGCCTCTGGCCACTATAAGAGCCTTCAATCTCTCAATAGTACTATCAGGATGAAATTTGGGTACTACTTTAGGCAGACCACATTTATGTTTTTTTAACTCAAATGTTAAACAAACAAATAAAATAAATCAAGCTATGTTAAAACTTTTGCACCATACATGTTTGTTCTTCATTGTTTGTATATGAAAAATCAAAGACAAAGTGCCAAATTAAAAGTGTTGCTGCCAAAAATGTGCTGCTGAGCTGGAGGCCGGGCCTCGGATGACCTACACAGAGAAAAACGGGGTAAACTGAGGTGTCACCGGAGGGAGATGTCTCCGAGGACGCTCCGATGCTTTTGTTAGTATGTGGTCCTGAGAAGTGCGAGAGTTTGTTTTAGTCTTAGATGCAAGAAAAATTGATCATCTTTTGGAATGCACACCTGAGTCTTTTTATAGGGTTTCGGGGATGAGGCAGCCTTTGTGCCAAGGACGGTGGTGACCTGGAGGGCGGTGATGACCAGGGGGTCCAGCTGTGTGAACCTGTGTTGTCCGCGTGTTGCCCTGCTGTCTTCACTTGGGGCTGTCCACGTGTCGTATCTATATTGGGTGTGTTTTTGAGCTGTATCAAAAAGAACAACAAATTCTGAATGATTCGAGACCTGTCAATCACACAAATAATAAACAGAAAGAAAATAATATGATATGATATACCCAGGTTCACCCCAGAATAGATTTACGTCATGCCAGAAGTTTCACTATAATCGACCTCCCAAATCTCTCATTACAATGTGCGCTCTGCACATAGAGAGTATTTATAAGCAATTTATTGACTTGACCATGATTTTTTTGATACATTCTTAAATTCTAATCTAATAAGTGTAGATTGATGTAGGTACGTGTACAGTTATTGGACAATTTCGTTCTTTTCTTTATTCGAAAGGATATTTTGAACCTATATATTTCAAAATAATTACGAATATATTATATTAATAGATTTTCAATACAAATTAAGTCGTAAGTCTCATCAACAAATTTATAGTCAGAATTTGTAGTTATTGACTAAGCAAAGAGAAAGACCTCATTCTTTTAAACCAAAAATGAACCTCAATACTTTTCAATTATTCCTTAATCAAATCAAGAGGTTTACCCATTTTTTCTTTGAGGCATATTCAAAATTATTCGAATTGTATAATCGTCAATTACTGATATTGGTAAACGACCCAAAGTAATTTGATTTTAATTCAATTCGTGACGGTCGTAAGTAGAAATTTCATATTCTTCAGTCATTGATAAACAATTTGTTGGACAATACTCAACGCAGTTACCATAAAATATACAGATTCTGAAATCAATACTGTTGACCCTCGCCTGTATTTTAATGATGGCAAAACGCAACTGCTATTTAATTAACAAGTTTAAACTAAGTTGTATTAAGGATCAAACACATTCAACCAAAGAACAAAGTGCTAAAACTCGAACCAAATCAAGTATCAAGTGAAGACTGAAGATTTAGTATAGGTCTTAAGGTTTAGAACCAATGTAAGTCTCACTCATACATTGTATTAGCTTGTTCAATGGCTTGAACACAAAAGGTTTTTCTAAAACCATTATTTTTAAATGTTTTTTAATAAAAAAACAGAAGGAAATCTGAGTTGGAAAACAACTCAGTCGACTGGGTACATATACCAGTCGACTGGTATATAGGTCAGAAGGTACCCAGTCGACTGGTACTTTTACCAGTAAGTTCCCAGTCGACTGGACGAATCAATCCAGTCGACTGGTAAAATGGACAGAAAGTTTCCAGTCTACTGGATGATATATACCAGTCGACTGGATACCCAGAAGGTCTGAAAACGAGTATTTTTTAAGTGAACCCAGTCGACTGGTATCTAGACCCAGTCGATTGGTAGTTCAAAAATATGACCGTTGGACTCCAAATCTGAACGTTTTAAAGTAAATCTTTTTCAAATTAAAGTCCTAAACGGCCATATTAATTGATTGCTATATAAACCCATTCAGTTAAGCATTCAATAACAAGTTGCATATATTAAAAAAGAGTTGATCTCACATAATCAAGTTTTTATACTCTTGAAACATAAAAAGCTTTGAAATAATCTTGTTGAGCCATTTCTTCAAGATTTACTTTGAAAGAGAGACATTTCTGTTGTAAAAAGCTTTCATTTGCTGTCTCTCTACCTTTTACTTTACACCATCTTTGTAAAGGGACTACTTCCGAGAGGAAGGGAAAACTTCCGAAAGGAAGGGGATTGTTCGGTTTAAGCAATTCCTGTAATTTGCTTGTGTACGGTTTGTGCAACACCCGGGTAAGTTGTGCGACTAAGTTTTCTTAGTGGATTACTTCAAGGAGTTCCTTGAAGAGAGTAGACGTAGGGTCGGAACGAATCCGATATTGCCGAACCACTATAACTGTGTTTGCATCCTCTTTCCTTAAACTCTTTATTTACAGCTCATTACTTGTATTTATTATTTGTTGCTTATCAGTTTTTATAAACTTTTATTAATTCCGTAAAAAGTTTTTAAAAACCCAATTCACCCCCCTCTTGGGTTGAAACCTTGAGCTACAATTGGTATCAGAGCTTCGTTCTCTTAATTAGGCTTAAAATCCTTGAGTTGATCCAATGGCAGCAAATAGCTACTCTGAAGGACACTCTTATACTAGACCACCATTGTTCAATGGCTCAAATTATAACTATTGAAAAAATAGAATGAAAATCTTTGTCGAATGACAAGATTACAATCTATGGAGAATCATAGAAGAAGGACCTAAAATTCCTTCAAAAGAAATAGTTATTGGAGAGACTCTTCATACAATGCCTAAACTCAAAACTGAGTTTACTGACGAAGATTGTAAAACGATGTCTCTCAATAGCAGAGCAACTAGCATGCTACATTGTGCATTAGATATTTCTGAATATAACAAAATATCTGCATGCGCTTCTGCTAAAGAAATATGGGACAAATTACAAGTCACATATGAAGGAACTAGTGAAGTAAAAAAGTCCAAAATTTACATGCTAATTTCTGAGTATGAATCTTTTAAGATGTCTCCTAACGAAACCATTTCTGAAATGCACTCACGATTCACCACTATTATAAATGGTTTAAAATTGCTTGGTAAGAATATTGAGGAAGTTGAACTAACCAGAAGAATCTTAAGATCTCTGCCACCAGAATGGAAACCAAAGAGGACAGCCATTCAGGAGGCCAAAAATCTTGACAAGCTTGATGTTGAGACGCTGCTTGGGTCATTATTGACATACGAGATGGAAGAAATGACTCCCATTGTCAATGATGATGAGAAGAAGAAAAAACAAATTGCTCTCAAAGCTTTTATAAGCAACAAAGAAAAGGAATTAGAACAAGAAGCAGAGAACAGTGAAGAGGATGGTGAAATGGCTTTAATCACCAGATGATTCCATAGGTTCTTGAAGAAAAGCAAGAAACCTTACTCAAGGGATCCTACCTCAAAAAGGGAACCACTTATGTGCTATGGCTGCAAGAAGCCAGGACATATAAAAGCTGACTGTCCGGTTTCAAACAAACCATACAAGGGTTTCAAGAAGAAAGCTATGGTAGCAACTACTTGGAGCGATGACGAAGAAGATGAGTCATCAGACAAAGAAATCGGATACGAGGAAATTGCCAACCTTTGTTTGATGGCAATCGATGATGAAAGTGAGGTAACATCTTCTCATTCTTCAAAAAATAATATTGTTTCTAGTAGTGAAGAACTGCTAGAAGTTATAAATGAAATGCATGAAGAATTGAAGAAATTTGATTATAGAAATTCTGTTCTTAAGAAAGAAGTATCATCTCTTTCTAAAGAAATGAAAACTCTTAGAGAAGAAAAAGAAAAATTATCATCCTTACTGTATGATTCTTCTCAAGATTTTCTTAAAAATGAAAATGAGAATTTGAAAAATAAAATTTATGAATTAAATAGCACTATATCAAGACTTATGCTTGGTAAAGAAAAACATGATGAAGTGCTTTCTTTCCAAAGATTAAGTGGAGGAAAATCTGGTATAGGATATTCTCCATTGGGGAAACAAAAAACAAAAGAGAGCTTATTCATGAAAGCCTCTTGTGTAGATGGAGCTTCTACTTCAAAAGCTCCTAGCATGGTTAAAAGCACTCCCTCGATAAATGCTAGGAAGTCTAGAAACTTAAATGATCATACTAAATTGAAGCATCCTAAAATTACTCATGCTTATATGTATGCTCATTCTAGGAATGCTCATGCACATCCTAGAAATAATTATCATGCTCATTCTAGGAACAATGTGTATAATCAAAGAATGCATTCTGCTCATGCTCATCCTAGGAATTATCATCATGGTTATCCTAGAAACATAATGCACACATAAAATAATGCTAGCATGTATCCTAGAATGCATCATCATAATTTTTATAGAAATGACATGCATTTTCATACTCCTTACCATCGAAACATGTATCCTAGGAACTATTATCCTAAGGATTATAGGAATACACATGTAAGACATCCTAGAAATTTCTATGACTATCATGCTAGGATTGTGCATCATCAACTTGTTCATAGAGCACCATATGTTAAGAAAGTATGGGTCCCAAAAAGAACCGTATTTTCAAGGACTAACCCCAAAGGACCCAAGAAATTTTGGGTACCTAAAAGTGCTATCGTATATCCTTGTGTGATGTAGATATGTCTCCACACCAAGGAAAAAGGTAACTGTTGGTACCTTGATAGCGGATGCTCGAAGCACATGACCGGTGATAAAAGCGTATTCAAGGAGCTAACTCTAAGAGATGGTGGACTTGTGACCATTGGAGACAATACTAAAATAAAGATCATCGGGCATGAAAAAGTCGGTAATGATTTCTTAACCTTAGATAATGTATTGTTAGTGCAAGGCCTTAAGCCAAATTTACTTAGCATTAGTCAATTATGTGACAAAGGATACAAAGTCACATTTGAGACCTCTCATTGTCTAGTTATAGACATCAAGAGCAACAAGATCAAATTCATTGGCCATAGATATGAAAATGTCTACATAATTGATTTGAAATCCTTGCATTCTGATAATGAAAAATGTTTTCCTGCTTTTAGTGAAAATCCATGGTTATGACATAGAAGACTTGGTCATGTAAACATGAACTTGCTAAAAATTGTTTCAAGAAAAGATTTAGTTATTGGACTTCCTAAAATCAATTTTGAAAAAGACAAAGTATGCAATGCTTGTCAAATGGGAAAACAAACTAGGATTTCTTTTAAAGCAAAAAATGTAGTCTCAACTACTAGACCTTTGGAACTTTTGCATATGGATTTATTTGGTCCAATTAGTACCATTAGTCTAGGTGGCCATCAATATGCTCTTGTTATTGTTGATGACTATTCAAGATATACCTTTGTTATTTTTATTGCTTACAAGGATGAAGCTTTCAAAGTATTTGAAAAGTTTTGCAAAAAGGTACAAAATGAAAAAAGAATTTGTATTTCAAGCATAAGAAGTGATCATGGCAAAGAATTTGAAAATCAAAGCTTTTCAAAATTTTGTGATGAAAATGGAATTAATCACAACTTTTCAGCTCCTAGAACTCCTAAACAAAATGGAGTTGTTGAGAGGAAAAATAGAGTTCTAGAAGAATTTTCAAGAACTATGCTTTGTGAAAATAATTTACCAAAATATTTTTGGGTTGAAGCCGTAAATACTTCTTGCTATATATTAAATAGAATTTTGATAAGGTCTTTGCTTGATAAAACTCCATATGAACTATGGAAAGGGAGAAAACCCAATATTTCTTATTTTCGTGCTTTTAGTAGTAAATGCTTCATCTTAAATAACAATAAAACTAACTTGGGTAAATTTGATTCCAAGATCGATGAAGGAATATTTTTAGGATATTCAACTACTAGTAAGACTTATAGAGTTTTCAATAAGAGAACTCTAGTAGTAGAAGAATCTGTGCATGTAACCATTGATGAATCTAATCCAATGAGTAGTAGAAAAGTTTCCTTTAAAGATGATGCAGATTTTATTCCAAGAATGGAAACTCCTACTCCCATTGTTGACCCAAAAGTGAGTTCTCCTCAAGCAAATGAAAGGATAGCAACTCCCAATTTGAACTAACCATCCTCAAGTCAACAAGAAGAAAATCTACCCAAGGATTGAAGGTATGTAAATCATCATCCAATTGATCAGGTAATTGGTGATCCTTCACAAGGGGTAAGAACTCGCTCTTCTATTAGAAATATTTGCAATTTTGTAGCTTATTTGTCTCAAGTAGTACCTAAGACATTTATAGAAGCTGAAAAAGATAATGATTGGATAATTGCAATGCAGGAAGAGATAAATCAATTTGAGAGAAACAATGTTTGGAAACTAGTTCCAAGACCTAAAGATCATTCAATTATTGGAACTAAATGGGTATATAGAAATAAAATGGATGAAAATGGTATAGTAACTAGAAATAAGGCTAGACTAGTTGCTAAGAGATATAACCAAGAGGAAGGAATAGATTTTGATGAAACCTATGCTCCCATAGCTAGATTAGAAGCCATTCGAATGTTATTAGCCTTTGCATGCTTTAATAAATTTAAGCTATTTCAAATGGATGTGAAAAGTGCCTTTTTAAATGGCTTTATAGAAGAAGAGGTTTATGTTGAGCAACCTCTTGGATTTGAAAATCCTAGTCTTCCAAATCATGTCTACAAGCTTTCTAAAGCTCTATATGGGTTGAAACAAGCTCCAAGAGCATGGTATGAAAGACTAAGTAAATTTTTGATTGATAATGATTTTGTAAGAGGTAGAATAGATACAACTCTCTTCACAAAAACTCACAAAAATGACACTTTGATAGTTCAAATATATGTTGATAATATTATATTTGGTGCTACTAATGAATCTATGTATCAAGAGTTTGCAAAGTGCATGCAAGGTGAATTTTAAATGAGCATGATGGGAGAACTTACCTACTTCCTTGGACTGCAAATCAAGCAACTAAAAGGAGGTATCTTCATCAATCAACAAAAGTACATCAAAGACCTACTAAAGAGGTTCGGGATGGAAAGCTCAAAGCCAATTGGAACGCCTATGAGCACAACTACTAAACTTGATCTTGATGAAGGAGGTAAAACTGTAGATTCTAAATATTATAGAAGCATGATAGGTGCTTTACTTTATTTGACTTCAAGTAGACCTGATATAATGTTCAGTGTATGCATGTGTGCTAGATTTCAGTCTAATCCTAAGGAATCACATGTAATTGCAGTAAAAAGAATCCTTAGATATCTACAAGGAACCCAGACCATAGGATTATGGTACTCTAGAGAATCATCTTTTGAGCTAGTAGGATATTCAGATGCTGATTTTGCTGGATGTAGGTTAGATAGAAAGAGCACAAGTGGAACATGCCAATTCTTAGGTGCTCTGTTAACGCCTTGGTTTTCCAAGAAACAAAATTCTGTTGCACTATCAACCGCTAGGCGGAATATGTAGCAGCTGGAAGTTGTTGTGCCCAAGTATTATGGATGAAACAACAACTAGAAGACTATAGCATGAATCTCAAAAATATTCCTATATTTTGTGATAATACTAGTGCCATCATCCTAACTAAAAATCCTATTCAGCACTCTAGAACCAAGCATATAGAGATTAGACATCATTTTCTAAGAGACCATGCTAAAAAAGGTGATATAAGATTGGAATTCATTCCTTCAGAAAATCAAATAGCTGATATTCTTACAAAACCCTTAAGTGAAGCTAGTTTTTGTAAGATTAGAATGTTGATGGGATTGCTTGATTTTGATAAACTGAATGTTAGATTGCATCTCATTTCATTATTTGCATATTTGACATTGAGTGAAAGAGTATTAATCATTGTTTAATTATTTCCCTCACTCAAAAATGTCATAGATAAACAAATTCGTGCTAAATATTCAAGACTGGAAATTTTACTAAGGGTCCAGTAGACTGGTACCTCTGACCCAGTCGACTGGTAAATCTCTGCCAAATATTCCAGACGACTGGTAAGTCTTCTCCAGTCGTCTATGAGGTCCAATCCCTGATTGGCACCCATTTTTGAAAAACCCTTGTCCATCAGTTGACTGGTAAAAATATCCCAGTCGACTGGTAAATGTTTGCCAGTTTATCCAGTCGACTGGTACGTTTACCCAGTCGACTGGTAGGCAAACTGTTCATCTTCTCAATGGGACCCAGTTGACTGGTAACTCGACCTAGTCGACTAGTAACGCGATATTATAAATAAGACTGTTCATTTTTCTGAAATTTTACGCCATTTTCAAGCTCCCAAATTTTCTCTCTCTAGAAAAATTCACCATTTCGATCCAAAAACCATCAAAACTTCATCTAAACACACCGATCTACTCATCCATAAAGAGATTTTTGACTTTCTACGGTTAAAATCTATTATTTTTACCAAAATCCATTTTTCCCAAAAACTCTTTTTTCTTCAAAATGAGTGATAAGATCCGTATAAAACTTACAACTAGTAGACCCAATGCGTCTAAAAAGCCAAGGTCTTCAAAACCTTCGGCTTCGAAGTCGAAAGGGAAGGGAGCAGCGGGCTCATCCAGCAAGGAGCCCAGAACAGAGTTGGGGCAAACTCTGTTTTACAGCCCAGCAGCTCATACGAGGTATAATTCTATAATCCGACACAAGAAAATCATGACGGGTAGAGTCGTTGATTTCGACTCTATTCGCCATGGTAATTTCGATATTCTACCAGCCTTTGAGGCAATAAATCTGACCCCACTGGTCAAAATTCATGAGAAATATTACCCGCGACTGATTCACCAGTTCTACGCGAACTTGGTGAAACCCAGTCCTCTGCCTCTGAGATTCAGAACCAGAGTTAGCGGTGTGGAGTTTGAGGTCAACACTGACCTCTTGATGAGCATTCTGAGAATCCCTATAAGGGGCGTTCAATGGAGTCTGGATGGATGGCCAGACAACTTTGAAGTTAAGGAGGCTTGTCGGATAGTCAGGGGCGACCCTAACTATGTGTACTGACCCACTACATTTCATACATGTAGTGACTTGCCCCTCGACTCAAAGATGTTTCAGTTGATTGTCAGTTGGACCATCCACCCGAGACTCGGGAATCGAGGGTATCTATCTAAAATAGATACAGTATTGATTTGGTGCCTAAAATCTGGGCACCACTTCAATATATATCCTCTGCTGCTCGCCAACATGATAAACGGCGAAGCAAACGACTCCGGGTGTCTTCCTTATGGGATGCTCATTACGCTCATCCTCCAGCACTTCCGGGTACCTTTGCCTGCCTCTGAGGCTCAGGATATCAGATTGACAGACATCATCAACATCTCATCTCTGAAGAAGATGGGATGTACTGTTCGTGAAGGGTTCCTATATCCAAAGGCCGGAAAGCGCCTAAGGATCCGTGAGGATGCGAGCGACAGTGATGAGGATGCTAATACGGCCGCTGAGATGGAGATAGATACCCGAGCACCTCCAATTGGTGACTCGAGTACTGGTCAGACTGGTTACGGTGACATCCTACGAGCTATCACGAGCCTTTAGATGATGATGGAGTTAGGGTTCTAGTCCATGCAGTCAGATTACCAGAGACTGAGCTCCTCCATAGACCATTTACGGGACGACTTCGAGTTACATCAAGAGCACACCGAGGGCTCCCTAGCAGAGATTAGGGATCTTCTTCGTGACAGCTCGGACTCTCCCGCACCATGAATCTTTATCTTTATCATGTACTTAGTATTTTCCAGTTCTTATCACATAGCATGGACATATCATGTATTATTTTGTCTTTGTTATGGCTCTGAGAAGCCCGTTTGTGTATCGACTTTTTATATTTGATGATGTATTTCTATTAGCCATATTTCTTGCATCTATTTACGCTATTAGTGATATGTTAGCTCTGTTTTAAATCTTTGTTTAGCCACTAAACTGCTCTAAAATGCTTATACGTGTATGAAAACTTTCGGTTCTTCCCCGGGAAAGCTTCCGAAACCCGAATGAAGCCAAATTTTCGCGTACAAGTTTGTTTTCTTATACTCTAGATGACTGTATAGGCTAAATAGCTTATTTTTCATGTTATGTCCCCTTTGCTTTGCTATTGTCAAAACGGGGGAGAAAAATGAGAAAAACGAGAAAATCTAAGTAAACGCAACCAATGCATAGTTTTAGGGGGAGCATTCCTCCATAGCATTATAAAAATGTTTATTGATTAGTTGAGTTTGATTCTGGATTGGTTGAAAGAAATATAAACTGTGTTTGCTTGTTTACAGGGTGGTTTTACTCGAAAAATAGAGGAGACTCTGTCCAAATTTTTGTAAAATCCTATCACTTAGTTTTTAAAACTGTTTTTATATTATTAGTTTTGTCATCATCAAAAAGGGAGAGATTGTTGACCCTCGCCCGTATTTTAATGATGGCAAAACACAACTATTATTTAACTAACAAGTTTAAACTAAGTTGTATTAAGGATCAAACACATTCAACCAAAGAATAAAGTGTAAAAACTCGAACCAAATCAAGTATCAAGTGAAGACTGAAGATTTAGTATAGGTCTTAAGGTTTAGAACCAATGTAAGTCTCACTCATACATTGTATTAGCTTGTTCAATAGCTCGAACACAAAAGGTTTTTCTAAAACCATTATTTTTAAATGTTTTTTAATAAAAAAATAGAAGAAAATCTGGGTTGGAAAACAACCCAGTCGACTGGGTACATATACCAGTCGACTGGTATATAGGTCAGAAGGTACCCAGTCAACTGGATGAAACAACCCAGTTGACTGGTACTTTGACCAGTAAGTTCCCAATCGACTGGATGAATCAACCCAGTTGACTGGTAAAATGGACAGAAAGTTTCCAGTCGACTGGATGATATATACCAGTCGACTGGATACCCAGAAGGTCTGAAAACGAGTATTTTTCAAGTGAACCCAGTCGACTGGTATCTAGACCTAGTCGACTGGTAGTTCAAAAATATGACCGTTGGACTCCAAATCTGAACGTTTTAAAGTAAATCTTTTTCAAATTAAAGTCCTAAACGGCCATAGTAATTGATTGCCATATAAGCCCATTCAGTTAAGCATTCAATAACAAGCTGTATATATTCAAAAAGAGTTGATCTCACATAATCAAGTTTTTATACTCTTGAAACACAAAAAGCTTTGAAATAATCTTGTTGAGCCATTTCTTCAAGCTTTACTTTGAAAGAGAGACATTTCTGTTGTAATAAGCTTTCATTTGCTGTCTCTCTACCTTTTACTTTACACCATCTTTGTAAAGGGATTACTTCCGAGAGGAAGGGGAAACTTCCGAAAGGAAGAGGATTGTTCGGTTTAAGCAATTCCTGTAATTTGCTTGTGTACGGTTTGTGCAACACCCGGCTAAGTTGTGCGACTAAGTTTTCTCAGTGGATTACTTCAAGGAGTTCCTTGAAGAGAGTGGACGTAGGGTCGGAACGAATCCGATATTGCCGAACCACTATAACTGTGTTTGCATCCTCTTTCCTTAAACTCTTTATTTACAGCTCATTACTTGTATTTATTATTTGTTGCTTATCAGTTTTTATAAATATGTATTAATTCCACAAAAAGTTTTTAAAAACCCAATTCACCCCCCTCTTGGGTTGAAACCTCGAGCTACAAATACTGTAATTAAGTAATCGTTTCTTTCGAATATCAGTTTCAAATTTCCAATCAACTACAGGCAGATCTATGGGACATACTCGAACACACACGTCACAAGTAAGGTATTTATCAAATTCAAAATGGATTCGACCGTAGAAATGCTCCGATGTTATTAATTTTTCATAAGGATATTGAATAGTTACAGGTATACGATTTGCGTGGGATAAGGTAATCATGAAACTTTGACCAATGTACCTTGCCGCTCATACTGTTTGTTGACCATAATTTCTGAACCCAGTTACCATAGGGAACATATCGTAAATATCTATGAATAATTTTATCTTTGTTTCTTTCTCTTGTTTGAACCAAGTCATGAATGTCATATTTATTTTTTCTTTACAGTGAAAAGAGTTGGGAAGAGGTTGATAATAAAAAATTATCGAGAGAAATAGGTAAAAGAAATTTCCATCCAAGATTTAAGTGGTGGTCCATTCTTAGCCTAGGTAAAGTCCATCTTGTTGCGATAGGAATGAACAAGAACAAATAAGTTTTAGCTAATGTAATAAAGATACCAATTGTTGTTCTAAAGATTCCATCTGCTTTATTTATTTCAAATAGCTTGGGAACGAATATGTACGAAATAGAAATATTCCAACCGCCCAAGTATAGAACTGTTACAAATAATGAAGAAACTAATAGATTTAGATAGAAAGGAACGTAAAATAAACCAAATTTGATACCTGAATATTCGGTTTGATAACCTACTACTAATTCTTCTTCTGGTTCTGGTAAATCAAAAGGTAACCTCTCACATTTGGCTAGGGGTAAAATTAGAAAAATGATCAACCCTATTGGTTGACGCCACAAATTCCACCCTCAAAATCAATATTTTGAATGCAACTCAACTATATCAACTGTACTTGAACTATTAGATAATCATAGTCAGTGATAACATCACTATTCCCAGCGCTATTAAAAAACTATACACGAGGTTTTCACCTTATACGGCTCCTCGAGGGCCACAAATAAATGTAAGGACCATATCAATATTATTTATCTTGATATGGTTGTAAAATAGATGAAATCAAAATCTATCAGAAGGCCCAGGATTATACCAATGAAATTTTGTTCACTATAATAATAAATAAAAAAAAAAGTGCTTATGAATTCATCTCATCCCTTAATAATTTCCATTTTTATTTGTTGAGTAATAACTTAATCCTTCAATAAAATACTCATTGTAAAAATATCAATAAATAGGTATTTTAGCCGATCGTTTTTTATTACGAAAAAGAATTAGACATTCCATTAGTTCATGACTTATGACACAAATTATATTTACCAAAATATATGAAAGGAAGAATAAAATTAAAAGATCTCTTTTTTTTTCGTTCCTATTCTTCTTTATGAGAAAAAGTAGGTGGGCTTAAATTAAATAATAAAGGATTATTTCGTTCCTGATAGTTATTGCTTTAATTGGTGGATAGGAGTATACTCTGGATCGGAATCATGGGGAGTACTGCTTGATCATTTCTACCAACTTAAAGCCTCAATTAGCATTCTCTTATATAATGCAAAAAAATCTGTTTAAATTTAAATATTTAAATATAAATAATTTATGTAATCTCCATTACTAATCCTTTGTGTATTTTGGTGTTCCTAATCATCCATTCATTTTTGCTCAATCCCCCGCTTGGTAATACATGTACGGTAATCCATACAAATGATAGTGAAAACTCCAACAGTTGATTTTTTGAACCTGCTTCAAGCCAGGATGACTAATCAACCAATCTTGGAGTAAAGTGCCTCTTCAGCTTATGTTTACTTCCACTTAACTCTTGTACATAGGAAATGAGATTCAATTTTTATTTTTACTGCGAATTTAGAAGCCATTTTCTTTCACTCATACATAACTATCTAATTTACTTTATTAACCCCATAGATGAATAATGAAGATATCTATTCAATTCATTCAACTTCTTTTTCTAGAATGAAAAGAATAGGGAAAGGAAAAGTTTATGTTTCAATGAATCGCACGTAAAGATATTGATAAAACACATAGAGTTAATGGGATTTTAGAACTAATTGATTGAGCAGCAGCTCGTAAACCACCTAAAAAAGAATATTTATTATTTGATCCATATCCTGACATAAGAAGTCCAATAGGAACAATACTTGAGATAGCAAATCATAAAAAAAAATCTCGATATTGAGATCAGCTAAAACAAGGTGATTACTAAAAGGAATTACTGAATAACTTAGTAAAATTGATATAACTGCTATAGACGATCCAATACTGAATAAATGAGTATTTCCTCTAGATGGAAGAAGATTCTCTTTGAAAAGAAGTTTTTTCACATCCACTAGAGCTTGAAGAATTCCCAAAGGACCAGCGTATTCAGTCCCAATACGTTGTTGTATCCTTGCATATTTTCTCTTTCTAACCACACAATTACTAGTACATCTGTTGTGATCGCCAATACAGGAGTAAAAATAGGGACAAGCATCCACATGATTCCATAAACCTCTTGTAAAGATTCCAATATGGAAAAAGAATTGATATCTTGTACTTCTTTTGTATCAAGTATCATTTTAACGATCAATTTCTCCCATAATGATATCTATGCTACCGAGTATCGTCATAATATCTGCCAATTTCATTCATTTAACTAGCTAAGGAAGAATTTGCAAATTAATAAATAAATCAAAATGCTTTTCATGACCTTATTGACTTACCAGAATTTTTTTTTAATACGTTCTTAAACTATAATCTAATAGGTGTGAAATGATGTAGGTACGGGTATAATTATTAAACAATTTCATTCTTTTCTTTAATCAAAAAGAAATTTTGAACCTATATATTTCAAAATAATTACGAATATATTATATTAATAGATTTTCAATACAAATTAAGTCGTATGTCTCATCAACCAATTTATAGTCAGAATTTGTAGTTATTGACAAAGCAAAGAGAAAGACCTCATTCTTTTAAACCAAAAATGAACCTTAGTACTTTTCAATTATTCCTTAATAAAAAAAAGAGAATAGATTCATAGGCTCGATACATTATATTATAATAAAACTCATGCTTGATAGAAATATTATATTGCATAGGGTCAACAAATGAGGTAGGTTCATTAACAATTCACAGGTGAAAAATGGCAAAAAAGAAAGCATTCATTCCTCTTATATATCTTGCATCTATAGTATTTTTACCCTGGTGTATCTCTCTCTCTCATGTAATAAAAGTCTGAAAACTTGGATTACTAATTGGTGGAATTCTAGGCAATCTGAAACTTTTTTGAATGATATTTAAGAAAAGAGTCTTCTAGAAAAATTCATACAATTTGAGGAACTCTTCCTGTTGGATGAAATGATAAAGGAATACCCAAAAAACCGTTTATAAAAGCTTCATATAGGAATCCACAAAGAAACGATTCATCAAGATGCATAATGAGGATCGTATCCATACAATTTTGCACTTCTCGACAAATATAATCTGTTTTGTTATTCTAAGTAGCTATTCTATTCTGGGTAATGAAGAACTTCTTATTCTTAACTCTTGGGTTCAAGAATTCTTATATAATTTAAGCGACACAATCAAAGCTTTTTTGATTATTTTATTAATTGATTTATGTATCGGATTCCATTCACCTCATGGTTGGGAACTAATGATTAGTTATATTTACAAAAATTTTGGATTTGCTCATAACGATCAAATTATATATGGTCTTGTTTCCACCTTTCCAGTCATTATAGATAAAATTTATAAATATTGGATCTTTTGTTATTTAAATCGTGTGTCTCCATCACTTGTAGTGATTTTTCATCAATAAATGATTAAAAAATTATTCACTGACCCAGTTCTAATGTTTCTTATTTTGTACATAAACGAAGTATTCAAAGTCGTATTTACTTTACTCTTTACTACCCATGAGGGGATTCCTCCTATATTCCAGTAAGTTTATTTCAATAAACGTAAATAATAGAATTGTGGTTAGGGAACTATACTAGCGACCTACCAAATTTTATTGTAGAAATTTTTGATCAATGATTGGACCATGCAAACTAGAAATACCTTTTCTTGGATAAAGGAAGAGATTACTCGATCCATTTCGGTATCATTCATGATATATATAATAACTTGGGTATTAGTTTCAAATACATATCCCATTTTTGTACAACATGGTTATGAACATCCATAAGAAGCAACTGGGCGTATTGTATGTGCCAATTTCCATTTAGCTAATAAGCCCGTGGATATTGAGGTTCCACAAGCTGCACTTCTTGATATTGTATTTGAAGCAGTTGTTAGAATTCCTTATGATATGTAACTGAAATAAGTTCTTGCTAATGGTAAAAAGGGAGCTTTGAATGTGGGAGCTGTTCTTATTTTATCAGAGGGGTTTGAATTAGCCCCCCCTCCCCCGATCGTATTTCGTGCAATGAAAGAAAAGATAGGCAATTTGTCTTTTCAGAGTTATCACCCCACTAAAAAAAATATTCTTGTGATAAGTCTTGTTCCTGGTAAGAAATATAGTGAAATCACCTTTCCTATTCCTTCCCCACTACTAATAAAGATGTTCACTTCTTAAAATATCCCATATACGTAGGCAGGAACAGGGGAAGGGGTCAGATTTATCCCGATGGGGGCAAAAGTAACAATACAGTTTATAATGCTAAAACAGCGGGTATAGTAAGCAAAATTCTACAAAAAGAAAAAGGGGATACGAAATAACCATAGTGGATGCATTGGATGCAAAGTGCCAAATTAAAAGAACAACAAATTTTGAACGATTCGAGACCTATCAATCACACGAATAATAAACAGAAAGAAAATAATAAGACACGATATACTCAGTTTCACCCCAGAATAGAGTTACGTTCTGCCCGAAGTTTCATTATAATCAACCTCCCAAATCTCTCATTACAATGTGCGGTCAGTACATAGATAGTATTTATAAGCAAATTAATACGCTCTAATTAGGGTTTCCGCCCTGCCGCAAAACCATTGATATTCATGGGCCAAAGTCCAAACCGTCAAGCAAAAAACCAGACCCAAAACATATATAGGGCCTGAAATTTTCAAGGGTGCTGCCCTCTACCCCTGTTCGCTCACTAGGAAATGGGACCCGTGGTCGTCCAAAGTTTTACAGATCTGGATCCGTGAAGTATGAATCAACTCTATCAGATTCTACAAGGTTGAGTAATCATTAGAAATTTATTTTTATAAGTAGGCACCATTAGAATTTTGAGGATAGTTTAAGAACACGAAGTGGAATTATTGGAAAAAAATAATGTATGGAAGCATAGATATAACATGGATGAAAATATTAGAAAAACAACTTACCAAGAGAAGTAATGCTGAAATTCACGCTTTTCTAATGGCACTTTTCCTTCGCCCAATCCAACTTATGAGTTCCTAAATATCCATAGCGATTAATGCTGACAAAGATGCTTTAATAAAATTCCAGATCCAGCAATTGTGCAATAAAATGACTGGTTACCTGTATCATCTCACAAAGAGGTTGATAAATCATGGCATTGTATGAGCAGAGTTGCTCTGGTTCTATCTGCAATTCTTTTATAAGGTGTAACCACAATAAGTAATAGAATGATAAAACTAAATGATGAAAATGTGCAATGTTTTTAACCTACTGAGCAAAAAGTCCAACCCAATTTTCCATTCTAGGTTTGTTTTAACTTTAATAAAAGGGATTTGTTATGATTGTTTATCTTATATTTTTTAATGAGTCACATGCGGGTTTATTCGCAAAAAATTGAGTTGAGTTTGGGTGTGAAAAAGTTGACCCATTTAAAACCAGGTCTTTTTCATCTGCACTCGTTTGATCCGTCATCCGTAATAAATTACTTGCACCCGACCCGACCCGACCTGCTCTTTATCCGAATGTTTTTTTACTAGCATAGTGCTATGAGATATACATGGTATAAGAGTTCATCTCACCATTGAATAAAAATAAAATATTTTTTTTTCTCTCTTCTCATTGTTAGAGTTGGTGCATCAGATCTGTAGAACCCCGGATGAACACGAGGTCCCGATCCCGAAACTTTCAGGCCATGTACATGAGTTGAGCCTAATTTTTTGCTTGACAGTTTGAGCTTGGGCCCATGAATAGCCGTAGTTCTGCAACAGAACGGAAATCCTAATCAGACCCTAATTAGGACATCTTAAGTTGCTTATAAATACTCTTTATGTACTAAGCATACATTATAACGAGAGATTTGTGAGATTGATAATAAGAAACTTCTGGCATGACGTAACTCTATTATGATGTAAACCTGGGTAAATCTTGTGTTCTTTTCTTTCTGTTTATAATTCGTGTGATTGCGATTAACAGGTCTCGAATTGTTCACTCATATCATTTAGCAGTGAGATTAATCTTTATGCTATGTATCTCTCATAACACTGCATCGGATAAAAATTTCTCATATTATCCACCTCTACTCTCACAGACCTAAAGCTAAATATTATTCTGAAAAAATTGTGCCTCGTGCATTTCCAAAAATTATGCTCAGTGGAACGGAATCTTTGCGAGGGTGGTGCATTCCACTTCTCTACTTCACTTACCCTGATGCTGATGGTGTCTCTTTGGATGTTGTTGTAGATTCATTGGACCCTATCACTTTTCCGTTTCTCAAGGTTGTCACAGCATTTAGTTGTTGATGCCCCCCAGGGTTGGGTAGTGCTTGAGCTGGGAGCTCTCCTTGCTTTCTGTCACTGAGCTCTTTTGCTAATTGTCCCACTTGTACCTATAGTCTTTGAATTGCTTGCGTATGTGCCGCATTAGTTTATTTTTGCTGAGTCATGAACTGTTCTTGTGATGTCACCAGTTGTCTTACTAGACTTTCGAGGTCATTCTTATTTGGTTCGGGAGTAGCATGAGCAGTGGGATGGGGGTTTCGTTGCTGTCCTTGATTTTTCTGGTTGTTGCTCCACGAGAAATTTGGGTGGTTTCGCCATCCAGGGTTGTATGTGTTGGCATATGGGTTGTTCTTCGGTGGATAGTTGTTAGGCCCCACGTAGTTGGCTTGTTCCAGATCTGCAGATGAGTACAAAAGACACGTATCAGTATTATGGTCGTATTGAGAACAAATTGCACATACCTGGAGTGGGGTGGACTGTAGGCTGGATAAGGCTTTTTGAGTAGTCATGGCTTTTACAATCATATCTAGTTTTCTCTCCATTGCTGCCATTTGAAGGGAAGATCCTTCGTTTACATTTACCTCATACATACCCTTACCCTTTATCACATGTCTACCTCGAGAGGAGAATTGTTGGGTGTGCTCGCTGAGGGTTTCGAAGAGCTCCATTGTTTCTTCACTGCTTTTCTCCATCAGGACTCCTCCACAACTTGAATCAACAATACATTTGTTAGTATCATTTAACCCTTCATAGAATGCTTGTACCAGTTCATCTTGAGGCAGGTTGTGGTGTGGGTATTTTAGTAGCAGCTCGTTAAAGTGTCCCCATGCTTCGAAGAAGAGGTCCCTATCCTTTTGTTGGAAGGACTGGATCTCCTTCCTCATTTGTCTCGTCTTTTGGGCTGGGAAGAACTTCTTCAGGAACTTGCTTGCTAACTCTTCCCAAGTGTGGATGGAAACTGCAGGCAAAGAATTATACCCAAAGTTTAGCATTATCTTTTAAAGAAAAATGGAACAGAATTAACCATATTCCTTCTTGGTCTAGGCCTTGTATGTGTTGGAACTTGCAAAGATCGAAAAATTCTCGGAGGTGCAAGTGTGGATCTTCATTAGGAGTTCCCCTAAAATGAGTCAAAGCATTCAAGATTTACGGAGATATATAATAATTTCCCACCGCCTCAGGTTGATATGCGATGCATGATGGTTGATCAATGTTCCGAGGGATGAAGGAGTGCTTCATCGGTACTCGTGCAGGTGGTTGCTGGTTCTCGAGCTGTTTTGCCATTTGTGTTTCGTTCTCGACTTCTTCTTCGTTCTCCTTGAAATTGTTCCTTAGCTTTTGTCGGATAGTTCGTTCAAGCTCGGGATAGAGGGGAAAGAATTCTGGATGCCGGGATCGAAGTCCGTGCATAAATCAGAAAAACCAGCTTCAGTGTAGCAGTGCAACTCTACTGCTCGGGTAATTCTCTGCCCTAAATGCGCTTGATCGCAAGTATAATAGAAACTGTGATTTAGGGTTTTATGTGCCTGAAACAGAAAACAACTTGATTAGGTTTTGAAAAAAAATGGTAAAAATAAAATAATAGCAATGATAAAACGAAAGTAATCCTAAAAGGAACTTTTAGCGCAATCCCCGGCAACGGCGCCAAAAACTTGTTGTGCGTTTATATACCTAAATAAATAGGCGAATAATCGTACTAGTTTTACTTGCAAGTGCACAAGGTCAACAGTGTAGTATAGTGTGCGAAAGCAAGGTCATCTCCACAGGGATTGGTAAAGTTACTTTTAGAATCAGTTTCTCTAAAGTAAAAAGAGATAAATAACTGTTGGAAGGTGATTTGATAATAATAAAGACATAGGGCTTTGATATCCACCACTAGTCATACTTTCCCAATTTGGATAAGGTATCAATGCACTAGCCTTATTATGTATACCTACTGGTTGCCAACCTAAAGGCATGGTATCTACTCCTTAAGCTATTGATTTCCCTAAGCCACGAGTTAGGCATGGTATCTACTCTAACTCTTTTCTTCCTTGAGGGATTCAGCATGGTATCTGCTTGAGTTTTTCCTTAAGAAAACATAAGTACTATGGAAATCGACAACCACATGAGACCTAGGGCATGGTATCTATTCCCGGTTTCCCATGTTGATTAACCCGAGTATCCGGATAAGATATCCCTTGTTACTAATGTTAGACCCAGGACTCGGTCATCCAAATTGATCTAACTAACCTATCCATACCACATACATACGTTGGCCTTACACATACATATGAGGAATTTAAATAAGCACAGGCATTAATCAAGTTAAGTAACATAATAAAAGCTATTGGCAAATATTTTATCAATGAATATAAATATGGGAATGCATAACTAGGGCTTCAATCGAGCCCTATAAGAAAGTTAGTTACACATACTATCTGAAGTAAACATTATAAATAAACTAAACATTAAAGGAGAAGAATAAACCCGAGAGAAGAGGCGTTAATTCTCTCCCAAGCTCTCAACTCCAAGTAAAAGAAAAGAGAAAAGTGTTTTCTATCTGAGGTGTCTTATGTGTGTGAGTTACAAGTGTATTTATAGGTCTTTGAGAAGTCCTAAGAGACCCATGAGTTCCTAAACCTTCCTAAAACGAAAATTCTCTTATTTCCAAAATAGGGTTCTGCAGTTTACTGTTCACACCCGTACATGTGCGCTCGATCACATATGTCTTGTGCACGATCGCAATGTGCGCTCGATCGCATTGCATGGCGCGATCGATCGTAATTTGTCTAGAGAGTGCTCTAGGGATTCCAGATTTCTTCCTTTAAGTGCCAAAACTGCTTCTTTTTCTCCGAAACCCTATAAAAACATGTAAAACACACAAATGGAGTAAAAGAGACCAAATTAACGTAATTAAGGACCTAACAAATGTAAATAAGGGGGCTTAAATATGAATATTTAAGCATTTATCATCTTCTCGACCCACTTTTGAGTAACGTGAGATATTGTTCGAGACCACTCTTAACATTGATGGTGACTTCAAAAATTTTGAAACAACCTAATGGGCCGTTCAAGAGTTCAAATGTCGTGGGTTGAAGAAGTTATTCAAGCCCGTCAGCTCCACCGCCTACATGAAATTTATTGTGCAGTTCTATAAGAACCTCTTCTTCGACTGTAGTAGGCCAGGTGTCCTATCCTCATCTATTCAAGACAAGTACATAGATGTTACATTGTCTGACGTTGCTGATGCCCTCAAATGCAATGACGAATATCCACCTGAGGGCGCTCAGTTGGACGAGCAGCCGAAATCCTCTATTACAGCTATCATTGAGGATATGTGTGCAGGGCAGTATGCAGATAGGCACAACAATACTGGTAGCTGGTCCAAGTTGTCTCCACAACTCTAGTTTTTGGACTCTATTCTGTAGTGTAATGTGTGCCCACTGGGACACAAGACTCAAAAACGTGACCAGTTCCTCTAGGCACTGTATGCCTTTCACAGAGGCCATTGGTACTCCATCCCTGCAATCATCTGGAGCCAAATTCATAAGTTTTGGGACCACGTACATACACATCAGGTCACTACTGCAAATGCATAGGGGTTCCCATTCCTGTTCCTCCTCACTTACATCTTCAAGAATAAGGGAATCAATGGCACCTCCACAGATGGACCGGTCAAGGAGCATCCATTCTTTGGCAAGAACCAGTGGACCTAAAGCCAATCACACATGCCCAGAGGAATTTAGGGGCCAGTACTTGTTGCTGAGAGGGTAGAGGAAGACCCTAGGGAGGCAGAGGACCCTGCAGCTAGCCAAACTTGGGAGGAGGACCATGTTGACATGGGACCCATAGGGTATCAGTACATCCTTGAGGAGATGTCTTCCTTCTAGTATGCGCTAGCTGATATTAGACAGGAGGATCGGGAGGCTACGTGCCTAGTTCATCAGCGCATAGACGGGTTGGAAGCACACTTTGAGAGGCAAGAAGCGATGCTCCAGGCCATTCTAGACCGATTACCTCCCACCTCAGGAGCCTCGTCTTCGGCACCACATGGAGGACATCAGTAAGAGGGTGCACCGTCTGGCTGAAGACATAAAACTTAGCACTCATGGGAGGCACCCCACAGCATATTCTTTATGTTTTTATTGTATTTCATATTTCTTGTTACTGTTTATTTTTCGTACTTTTTGTTTTCCAGTATTCCTTTAGTATTTATTTTTCAGGGATAATGTGTACATTAGTTCAAGTTTGGGGGTGTGCTATGAGTCATGTCAGTCCAGCTAGTTCTCTATCTCCTAGGTTAGCTCTTTCCATGTTATTCACACATTGGGGACAATGTGTACTTTAAGTTTGAGGGTATAGGAGACACATTTACACATACACACACTTTGTCCCAGTTTTTTTTATTATTGTTTAAAAGAGAAGATAAATGCATGTTCATGTAGTTTTTGAAATTTTGGTTGATCTAAACAAATACTGTGATGTGATTTCATTGGTGACCTTAAAATCTTGAACACATGATCAAATGATAGAGTTTTAAGTTTAGTTACTCACTTTAGGCATTTGAGAATTCACATGTTTGATCTAATCTGACACGAGCACATTAGCACATAATTATGTGAGGTATGACATGTGATTTTAATGTGTATGTTTCCATGGCTTAACTGAAACCGGATGACTTGTTGGATGAACACTTTGGCATAGAAAAGTAAAGAAAAAAAATTTTGCACAAAAAGGGAAAAATGCTCATGATGATCTTTAATAAACTTTTCACTGAGTAACGGGACCTCTTACCTCAGTAAGTAGTGAGTGTTCACATCAAAAGGTGGGAATTTTGCTCATAATGATCACTGATAAACTTTTCGCTGAGTAACTGGACCTCTTACCTCAGTAAGTAGTGAGTGCTCACGTCAAAAGGTGAGAATTTTGCTTGGTAGTATTAAGTTCAGTTTAGTTTCGTAGCCTTTTTTACTCGAGTTAGTAAGTCCTTAGGGGTGTCTTTACACCTAATGCCCTAAAACCATCTGGTTTGGGAGTCATTGACTCAACACTCGCTACATGAGTCAATTAGAAAGCTTAAGGGAACTAAACATGGCAAAGTCACATAATAAAATAAAGAAGGAAATAAAACTATGCCATTATTGTTCATTCTGATGGGACATTCAGTGAATCTTGAGACATGGAGACATTACACATTGGAGTTATTTGGAAGCTTCATTTTTTATGTGCTAGTTCACTTTACACTGATTCAGACTTGTGATGTCTTAGCCTGCCTCTTGTAAGTAATTAGATTTTAAAATTCTTATTCATTGCGAAGATGGGTTTATATTTTAAGCTTGCTCATGAATGAATATCATGGTTTTGTGTGATACTTAAGTTTTTTGGATACTATGAATGATGGATTTATCTTTGCGTTCTTTGTTTTTCATTTAGTTTTTAGTTTCGTATTGCTAAGGGACTAGCAATATGTAAGTTTGGGGTTGTGATAAGTGCTTAAATATTCATATTTAAGCCCCTTAATTTACATTTTTTAAGTTCTCAGTTTGTGTTATTTCATGCTATTTTATTTCCTTTCTGTGCTTTCTGTGGTCTTTTAAGTTTTTGGAGAAAATTGAGCATTCTGGAATTATCTGGCTTAAAGAGCAATTCTAGAAGAGCTGGAAGCTGCCTAGTGCAATCGAGCACAGAGACTTGCGATCGAGCGCAACAGTGCTCAAGTGCCCAAGCCAAGGATCGAGCGCACCTGCACTCTGGCGCGCAAGAAGAAGGCTTGAACGCACCTGCGCTCGAGCGCACCAGTCTGTGATCGAGCGCACACGTGCATCAGTGAAACATTAAAATGACATAACCTATTTTGGAAAGTAGTGTAGGGTTTTGTTTTACGAGTTTAGGGTTTCCAGATGTTTCTAAACTATATAAATAGGCCTGGAAACACAGAAAATGGGGGGATTCGAAGGAGATTTCGCAGAAGAATTGACAACTCTTCTAGCCAGTACTTTTGGGTTTCTTCTTTTCTCTATTTTACTTTATGAAGATGTTTAACATCCAACTCATTTGTAACTAAATTGCTAGTAAGGGCTTGATTGAAGCCTTGATTATGTTTACTCAATAATTCAGTATTGGTGCCTTTGCGATATTTATATTATGATGCTTAACTTGATTAATTCCTGTTTTCTTGAATTCCTCATATATGTTTGCCTGATCAACATATGCATATGGTGTGGACTAGTTAGTTAAATCAATTTGGATAACCGAGTCCTGGGTTTAATAATAGTAACAAAAGAAATCCACGCCGGGTTCTTAGGTTAATCAACATGGAAAACCAGGAGTATTTACCATGCCCTAGGTCTCGTGTGTTTGTCGATTTTCACATATATTATACTTTCTTAAGGAACAACTTAGTATACACCATGTTAAATCCTTTAAGAAAGAAAAAGAGTTAAAGTATACACCATGCCTAACCCGTTGCTTAGGGAAATCAGTAGCTTAAGGAGTATACACCATACCCTTAGGTTGACAACATTAGGTATTCATTGTGTGATTAAAGCATTGGCATATTGTTTTATTGTGGAAGCATGATTAGTGGTGGTTATCAAGTCTCTACGCTTTTATCATTATCAATTCAAACTCGATTCTTATTTCTATTATCAAGTCTCTACGCTTTTATCATTATCAATTCAAACTCGATTCTTATTTCTATCATTTTATATTACGAATTTAATTTTTAAAGCAAAATTTATGAATCCATGTGGAGATGATCTCACACTTGCACACTATACTACTATGTTGACCTTGTGCACTTGCAAGTAAAACCGTCCAATTATTTGCTTATTAATTTAGGTAGATTTTTGCAAAACAGCAGGTATACCTATTTGTATAGTCACTTCTCATTCTTCAACTACTTGGATTATAGACTCTGGTTCCATTGATCATATGATTTTTGATTTATCACTATTTTCCACGTACATCACACCCACTCATTCATCATCTATCTAACTCCCTAATGGTCTTCATGCCCCTGTTGAACACATAAGCACAATGAACCTTTTTCCTGGCCTCACACTCAGTAATGTCTTTCATGTTCTTTCTTTCCACTTCAACTTGCTTTCTATTAGCAAACTCACTAATAATTCTCATTATTTTGTCACTTTTTTTTTTCTAAATCTTGTGTATTTTAGGACCTATGGATGAAGAAGGTCATTGCGACGGGTAACAGAAGTGGTGGTCTTTATTTCATTGAGCACTCTTCACCTTTTGCTTTCACCACATCTCATGGATCCCATTTTTACCATTGGCATTGGCATTTAGGCCATCCTATCCTTTCTTTATCTTCAAATTTGAAGGCCCTAGATGATGATATTCATCTCTCAAATAAATATACTTGTACTGTTTGTCTTTTTGCAAAACAAACTCAATTATCCTTTAGTACGAGTAGTATTTCTTCCATTTCCTATTTTGAATTAATTCACATGGATGTTTGGGGACCTTATCACAAATTATCTTTGTCTAGTGCTTGATATTTTTTAACTGCAGTTAATGATTTCTCTTGTAGCACAAGGGTTTTATTAATTCGCCATAAATCTTAAGTTCCTACCCTTATTTCACATTTTTTTGCAATGGTTAAAACTCAATTTAATACTACCATTTAGCATATTAGATCCGACAATGGCACTAAATTTTTTAATAAATCCAATCTTGATTTTGTAGTTCACTGGGAGTCATCCCACAATCAAGTTGTGTTGACACTCCACAACAAAATGGCGTTGTGGAGCGTAAACACCGTCACCTACTTAATATTGCTCATGCACTTTGTTTTCAAGCTCACTTACCTTTAGATTTTTGGGGTGAATGTGTATTGACTACCGCCTACCTCATCAATCGCCTACCCACAACGGTGCTTCATGGTAAAACCCCGCATGAAATTCTTTTTAAAAAACCACCTTGTTTCTCTCATATAAGGGTTTTGGTTGCCAATGTTTTAGGTGGAAAAGATGTGTGAGTCCTCATGGTCAACGGGTGGTAGGGGAAGAACGATTGAATTATTGGTGGGTGAAGGGAGAAAAGTATAGGGAAAGATGTGTTCATGAAAAATGACATTCGAGTGACGTATATTTTCTTGGTGGGAATGTCAAAAAAATTTAAAACCTTTCTACCCATGAGGATATCCGATAGATATGTCTGGTGAAGCACATTTATCAAACTTATGTTTGATTGATGTATTCTTACCAAAACATAGGCAGCCAAAAACCCTTAAGTGAGAGAAACAAGGCGTTTTTTTTTTTTAAAAAAAAAAATCATGTGGGGTTTTACCATAAAGCACCGGTGTGGGTAGGCGATTGATGAGGTAGGAGGCCGTCAATACACATTCACCCCAAAAATCTAAAGATAAGTGAGCTTGAAAACGAAATGCATGAGTAATATTAAGGAGGTGACAGTGTTTACGCTCCACAATGCCATTTTGTTGTGGAGTGTCAACACAACTTGATTGTGAGATGACGCCCAAGTGAGCTAAATAAATAAAGATTGGATTTATTAAAAATTAAGTGCCACTGTCGGATCTAATATGCTGAATGGTAGTGTTAAAACTGAGTTTTAACCGTTGCAAAAAAATGTGAAATAAAGATAGAAACTTCAGATTTATGTCGCATCAAGTAAATCCATGTACTACGAGAGAAATCATCAATCACAGTTAAAAAATAACGAATACCATACAAAGATAATTTGTGATAAGGTCCCAAACATTCATGTGAATTAATTCAAAACAGGAAATGGAAGAAATCCAACTAGTACTAAACGGTAATTGAGTCGACTTTGCAAGGGGACAAACAATACAAGTGCATTTATTTGAGAGATGAATGTCATCATCTAGGGCCTTCAAATTTGAAGATAAATAAAAGGTAAGATGGCCTAAACGTCAATGCCAAAGGTCAAAATGGGATCCATAAGTTGCAGTGATAGCAAAAGGTGAAGAGTGCTCCATGAAATAAAGACCACCACGTCTGTTACCCATCGCAATAATCTTCTTCATTCATAAGACTTGAAATACACAAGATTTAGAGAAGAAAAAAAAAGTGACAGAATAATGAGAATTGTCGGGGAGTTTCTTGATAAAAAGCAAGTTGAAGTGAAAAGAATGAACCATTTATGAACCTGAGTTTGTTTTTGGCTTTAATGGCCATGGTGAAGGCATGACTTCAAGTGGGAAAATTATCACCATTGAGAGGCTAGGAAACGAGAGAATTACTAGGTTGATCAAAGTATGTAGAAAAATGGGGATGATTGATCTAAAGTAAGTGGTGTCGAGATGGAGGAGGAGCTATCGGTGGCCATTGTTGTCAAAATTTATTGGCCATCTTTGTTATCTTCCTCTCACCGCTCTATTAAAAAACATTAAAAATAGATATTTAACTGAATTAGATTGGAACTTATTTTCAAGCTGTCACCTTACTATGAAGAAAATTTAAAAAGCAAATCAATTTCAACATTATCAGATAATTGACAATTATAATAAACTGTTGAAGTGAATATCTGGGTGGAATAAACTCTTTGCCGACATAAAGCCCAAATCTCAACTGCCAGTCGATGGGAAGAAATTGATACATACACCCTGGTTTATACATCGAATGTAACTGAGCGTCATATTGTTCAGTCCAATAATTTTATTGATAACTCAGGGAAAATTCAATAAGAATATAAAGAAGCTCCGTTGATAATTCAGAATGACCAAAAACAATTATATTTACATCACGAAAACTGATTGGATCGTACTCTAAAATATAAAATTTATTGTTTCTCAATTTTTATCCGATATAAATCACTATAGACATGAATTTCTTTCTTTTCTTTTCTTTTTTTCATGACAATGAACGGATCCGATTTATAATCAGTGCATACACTGGATGTAACTAAGAAATTCTCGTCAATGGACCCTAACTTTTATGGAACTACCTTTTTCCTTGAATAAATCATGAGTCATGCTAAATTTATTTGTGAGTCATGCTAAATTTCAGCCTCAACTTTTATGGAACTACCTTTTTCCTTGAATAAATCAGTTGAATTGAAATCACAATTACTCCTACTAATTACATACACGTGGCAAATTTATTTGTGGGACCATATTGGTCCATTTATCCATTTGAAGTTTTAAACCACCTATTTTAGAATATATATACACATTGAGTTTTTTTAAAAAAAAATTGGGTTCGTAAAAATCTTAATTTTTTAAATAAAATTGTTTTGATTTTATTTGCTAAAATAAGATATTTTTATGACATCATTAATTAAAAAAAATTAAATTACACTAATAATCCCTATAATTTGACATAAATCACACAAAAATCAAATTAATCTCTAAAAAACTTATATTTGCGTTGTATACCAATTATTTTGGACTAAAGTCTAAAATCATCCATAGCATAAACTAAAAACAAGGGCACAAGAAAAAAACATTTCTTCTCCCCCGACCTCACCATCTCTCTCCTTCCATTGTTTTCCTTCTTCCTTTTCTTTTCATTAGTAAAATTTTTCCTATTTGTACGTCAGTATATATCACTTCTAACCCTTTAAATGAAAGCCTGATCTTAACGATGTTATGTGAACCGAGTTTGACATTAATTTTTAAACTGGGAACTTCATATTGAAAACTCACGCTACTATCTTTAATGTAAAAACCAATTAGAAATCTTGATAAAATTCAATTGCAAGTTATTATTTACCTAAGTCCACATGTTTTGCTATCTGTAAATTAATCACATAGAATTTTGAATCTCTTCACCAATTTCTTACACTGATGTATATCTAAATTGACTCCAGATAGAAATTATCAAATTGAGATCTTTTATTATACTGAGATCTCTTCTATTTAAGTTTAGAATAAAAGGTAAGCATGTTGCTTGAGAACATGTAGCTCATAAACCTAGAAAAGAAAGAAAGGAAACAGTACGAGCTTTTAAAGAACCTGATCAGTGCAGAGTTGTTTACGCATGCTCACATCTCTTTTGGGTTGATGATCAGGATAATATGAAAGATGGTGAGAGGGTCTTGCTTTGTCTCAAACGAGCATTAAGAATTGCAAATGCTGCTTATCAAATGTCCAATTGAAAATCAACAAATCTCGTGCTGTTGGATTTCACGCTGCTGTGCTCGAGTCACTTTGCATTTGAGAGGGTCCTGGTCCTGCTCAACAAATCTCTTTTGGGCTAATTAAAAATTGCATTTGCATTTGAAATCCAATTTATTCGCTATGTTGCTGGTGGTGAAAGCAGCCTCATGCATCCTAAGTCTGTGAATTTTTATGAACCTGTATGCTTATAACTTATCAAAAAAATCCTGAGCAGCAACACCGCCAACATAACCGGGTTTGAAATTTGACGAGGCTCCATCTGTCTCTTCTCATTTATGATGTCAGAGATCAAAAATAGGTTTTTTTTTTTATGGATTAATTTTAATTTTATATTAAACTATAAAGATTTTTGTTGTCATTTTTTAAAAAGTTCTTTATTTTAAAAAATAAGATTACGACAATCCCATTTAAAAAATTAAGATTTAAAAAAAAAAAACTCAACATATATGTGACAAATTTACTAATAAGCTTTAATTTATGGATTTTACTGGTAAACCTTTTCAATAATTACCAGGAAAAAATTTTCTGATCTAAAAATAAATTCCGGAAATGGTGAAGAGCAAGAACAATGTTTTTTCAGAACAGCAAAAACAATATTAACTTAGCCTGCAGGTAGGGTTAAATACAGAAAAACTTTATTAAAAGCGGATAATAATCCGTGAACCCCGCAAAACTCAACCGTCCATTGACAAAAACTAATTAATTGTAGAGACGTACTCTTCCCAATTTGGGCACCATCAGTTATAAATTGCCCCCACTGTGAACACCCAAGACAACCTTCTCAAGATATACACAGCTCACATTAATTTCTTGTTCTATTTGTTTTTGTTATACACATTCAACACCACCACCATGTCTAAGGAGAAGCACTGATATGAACCGTGGAATGGAAATCTCTTGAACCCATAATTAAATTGAAATTTACTCAAGAAAGCCAAAAATCAAGTCAAGATAATGTAGACCCATTGAAATCTTGTTTCAATTTCAAGAACCTAGATTGTCTTTGATAAGTTCTTAGTTCAATCAAGAACAAATAGATAAAACTGAAAATTGTCTATGAAGAAAACTTCATTCACGTTCAACTTACCCTCAAAATAGGACTACAAGTGTTTTTGTACCCCTCCATGAAACCCTAGAGTCGAATAAGGCCTACATCAATTAAAAGACATGAGCTAAACATCTTCAAGCCCAAAACATCCTAAACTACATGCCTATAGCTAATAAAAGAAGTCCACTTAATGAATTAAATAGACTCAAACGCCTACTACCATAGAAATATAAAATAGGCCCACATACCAATACTTAATGAAATAAAAAGTCTACACAAAACTATTAGGCTATGCCGCCCCCCTCTGTAGCTTGTATCACATGGATTAAAGCTGGTTCTTCTTCTTTCAAGCCCATCTTGAATGTTGGGATCTTGCTCGATAAATTTGCAAACTCGGACCAAGTGGATTGCACCAATCCTTGCATTTCTTCCTTGATCTTCTTAGCTTTTGACCTTGTGATTGGCCCGTCTGGAACTTGCAAGGAATCCTTAAGACTTGGTCCACCATGGTGCCCATCATTCCCCCTCTCCTCAAAAGGATTCGACCTCGAATCGTCACCTGCATCAAAGGGAGAAGGATCAGAAACATTGAAAGTAGCAGAGACATTATACTCACTTGGAAGATCCACTTTATAAGCATTATCATTAATTTTCTCATGGATTTGGAAAGGTCCATCTTCTCAATGATGCAATTTAGTCCTTCTATGGGCTGGGAATCTTTCTTTGCGCATGTGAACCCAAATCCATTCTCCTGGTTCAAAGATGACACATCTTCGCCCTTTATTGGCTTGGGAAGCAAACTTTTCATTCTTCTATACAATTTGAAGTCGTACCCTCTCATTAATTGACTTCACCAATTCGGCCTTCCTGTGTCCATCCAAACTACTCCATTCATCAATAGGTAAAGGCATCAAATCTAAAGGAGTAAGTGGATTAAAACCATAAACAATTTCAAATGGAGAATAAGAAGTAGTAGTATGCATAGTCCTATAATATGCAAACTCTATAAATGGCAAACAGTCCCCCCAAGTTTTTAAATTCTTTTGAATGATAGTGCGTAAGAGTTGAGTTAGAGTCCTGTTGACTACTTCAGTCTGTCCGTCAGTCTGTGGATGAAAAGTAGTGGAAAATAAAAGTTTGGTACCTAATTTTTCCCACAAAACCTTCCAAAAGTAGCTAAGGAATTTAACATCCTTATTAGAAACAATACTCCTAGGTACACCATGGAGTTGCACTATTTCCTTGAAAAACAAATCGGCTATGTTTGTGGCATCATCTGTTTTATGGCATGGAATGAAATGTGCCATTTTACTAAATCTATCCACTACCACAAAAATAGAATCTCTACCTTTTTTTGTCCTAGGCAGCCCCAAAACAAAGTCCATAAATATGTCTACCCATGGCTCACTAGGAACGGGTAAGGGTGTATACAACCCATGTGGTAAAACCTTAGATTTGTCCTTTCTACATGTAATGCACCTACCATATATTCGAGTGATGTCTCTTCTCATCCCAGGCCAAAAGAAATGTTCATGTAAAATTTCTAAAGTTTTTGACACCAAAGTATCCCATTAATCCCCCACCATGTGCCTCATGCACCAATAATTGACGCATTGAACAATTTGGCACACACAATTTGTTTTCTTTAAACAAGTAACCATCATGCTTGTAAAACTTACTAAATGCCACTTTATCACACGCCATATACACATCAGAAAAATCAGCATCATTGGCATACATGTCTTTCACATATTCAAACCCAAGCATTTTAGCACTCATAGAAGTAAGAAGTATATACCTCTGTGATAAAGCATCAGCAACAATGTCTCCTTACCTTGCTTGTAACGGATGACATAAGAAAAGATCTCGATGTATTCTATCCATCTAGCATGTCTCTTATTTAATTTACCTTGACCCCTAAGATGCTTCAATGATTCATGATCGATGTGGATCACAAACTCCTTAGGCCAAAGGTAGTGCCGCCACGTCTCTAGAGCACGAACAAGAGCATAAAGTTCTTTGTCATAAGTGGGGTAATTCAGGGCCGCCCCACTTAGCTTCTCACTGAAGAAGGCTATAGGCCGCCTATCCTACATCAAAATGGCTCCAATTCCTATTCCTGAGGTATACATTCAATCTCAAAAGCTTTGTTAAAGTCAAGTAATGCTAACACAGGTGCAGAACATAACCTTTCTTTAATAGTAGCAAATGCATTCACTTGATCAATCCCCCAATGAAATCCAACATTCTTTTTAATTATTTCAGTGAGTGGTGTATCAGTGGTGCTAAAATCCTTAACAAAATGCCTATAAAAGCTAGCTAAACCATAAAAGCTTCTTACCTCAGTGATGCCTTTAGGCGTTGGCTACTCCTTGATGGCCTTGACTTTTTCTTCATCCACCTTAATACCTTTTGTACTAACAATATAACCAAGAAAACAACTATTTCCATGCAAAAGGTACATTTCTTAAAATTAGCATACAACTTTTCATATCGAACACATATCTCAAATGCTCAATATGTTCATCTAAGTTCTTGCTGTACACTAGGATATCATCAAAGTACACGACTACAAATTTGCCTATGAACGCACATAATACATGGTTCATTAATCTCATGAAAGTACTAGGGGCATTTGTAAATCCAAATGGCATAACCAACCATTCATAAAGTCCATATTTAGTCTTAAAAGCAGTTTTCCATTCATCTCCATCATTCATTCTAATTTGATGGTAGCCACTTTTAAGATCTATTTTACTAAAAACACATGAGCCATACAATTCATCAAGCATATCATCTAAAATAGGAATGGGATGATAATATTTTACTATAATATTGTTAACTGCTTTGCAATCAACGCACATCCTCCAAGTCACATCCTTTTTTGGCACTAGTAGCACTGGTACTGCACATGGGCTCATGCTCTCCCTCACGTACCCCTTGCTCATCAAATCTTCAACTTGCCTTTGAAGGTCATTTGCCTCCTCTGGATTACTCCTATAGGCTGGTCGGTTTGGAATAACTGCTCCAGGTACGAAACCAATTTGATGCTCAATGCCTCTAATAGGCCACTCACTCGGCATCTCCTCCGAAAATACATCATCAAACTCTTGCAACAAAGAAACAGCCAAACTAGGAAGAGATTGGTTAGTTTCATCAAGATTAAGATAAGATTCTTTGTAAACAAGAAAAATCATAGGTTGATATGCTAAGAAAGCCTTCTTAACATCACTCTCCTTTGCATAGAAACTCATCTTTATTTGTCGTTTTCTCTCTGCAGGTTCACTTTCTTTTTTCTCTCGTGGCTCCACTCTCTTTTCTTTATTCTTAGCCATCTCTCTATTTTCTTTTTCACCCTCTTTTTTTCTCGAGGTTTCGGCCTCACCCTCATTTTTCTTTTCTCTCATTTTTCTTTCTTATGTTTCGGCCTCACCTTTTCTTTTTTTCTCAATCTCACTTTTCAGCTTAATTGGTCCTTATAGACCTGTTTTGGGGTTAAATGAGCAAGTTTGATTGTTTTTTCATCCTTTACAAAGTTGTACCTGTTCCTAAACCCGTCATGAATCACCCTCCTATCATACTGCCATGGTCTCCCCAACAAAATATGGCCAGCATGCATCAGAACTACATCACAAATCACCTCATCACTATACCTCCCAATGGTAAAAGCCACCAAAACCTATTTATTGACCTTGACCTCCCCACATTCATTCAACCACTGCAACTTATAAGGTCTAGGATGCTTCAGTAAAGGTAAACTCAACTTCTCAACTAGGGTGGTGCTAGCTACATTGGTGCAACTTCTCCCATCTATAATCATACTACACAGCTTGTTGTTTACATAACATCTAGTATGAAATATGTTCTCTCTTTGCTGCTCCATATCATCTACCTTAATTTGTGTATTAAGAGCACGTCTGGCAACAAGAGACTCATCTTCTACGAGGTATTCCTCCATCATCATCACTAGTATCGACCAACTCGGGCATCTTATTACTATCATCCTCACTCTCAGTCATCACCTCCCCAGTGTTACGCATAACCATCACCTGCTTGTTTGGACATTGAGACACGATGTGCCCTGAACCCAGACATTTAATATCTCTATTCCTTGAAGGTTAGAAATCTATCTTGGGTTTGTTCTTGCTAGTTCCCTCATCTTTTCCCTTGGGTGGTTTAGGCTTCCCTTTTGCTACAAATCGATCATTTATATCCTACTTTAGTTTCCAATGAGTGCTAGAAATTGAAGTATACATTGCTGCCCATTTCTCTTTAACTGCCTCTCCACCTTTATAGCCATATGCACCATGTCTTCTACCTCCACATAATGTTGCAACTCAACTACATTGGCTATGTCCCAATTCAAACCACTTAAAAATCTGGCCATTGTGGCCTCTCAATCCTCCTCTACATTAACCCGAATCATAACCACCTCCATCTCCTTATGGTAATCCTCTATACTCATAGACCCTTGTGTAAGGTTTTTTAATTTTGGGTAGAGGTCTCTATAGTAGTGGCTAGGTACAAATATCTGCCTCATAAGAGCTTTCAACTCATCCTATGTTTCTACAGGTCTCTCGTGATTCCTCCTCCTATTAGTCACTAATTGATCCCACCAAATAATTGTATAATCAGTGAACTCAATTACCACCAACTTCACCTTCTTCTCCTCTGAATAATTATGACAATCAAAAATCAAATCTATTTTCTTCTCCCACTCTAAATAGACTTCAGGGTCATTCTTAAATTGAAAAGATGGTATTTTCATTTTGATGCTCCTAAGGTTCCTATCTACACCATCTCGACCCCTTTGATTTCTCTTAGGTCCTCTTCCATGCCTACTTCCTCTAGGACTGCCCATTCCACCCATTCCAACTTCAGATGACATGTCTTCCTCATCTTCATCATTTTCTTCATTCTCATACTCATTTTCAATGCTAGGCTCATGTGTCCTCCTATCTCGCCCACCTTGCAGATTTCTAATCACTACCTCTTGTCGATCCATCCTATCCCTCACCTCCCTCAACACCAAATCCAACCGTTCAAACTATTGTTGCATGGCCGACAACATAAAGAATGAATTATTTGCCTCCTCCTTAGATGTTGAGTCACTCTTATAAGACATTTTTAATGTGCTGCAAAACAAGAATGTTAGTGATAAAACCTCACATACTCTCTTATGTGTTTACGCTCAAATATTATCACTTCACTCGTGTTTCACTCTTTTGGCCTTTTCCAATACTATTCTCACCCACTCTTGCCTTTTACCTTACCTGTTTTCCCGATCAAGTTCTTTAAGAACTAGTTGAACTAAATCAAAACACAACCTTGTATTATTCCAACCAACAATATATTCAAGAAACAACAAAGGAAAAAAAAATGACACAGATCTCAAGGAATTTGTACGAGGAAAAGAGCAATTAGGAAACAAGATACTAAATATGATATATTCAACTCCTTTGAAGATAAAGATCAATCAACACCAAATCACTTCAATTTTCAGATTGCAAAGTATATCAAACAGCCAATTCCGAAATTTATTTATTTCTTTTCTTTTCTTTTTTTATAACTATGCAGCAACCCTTGAATACGTTGCCTTCTTTTTTTCTTTTTTTTAATATAGATTCGATCAAAACAACAACAATAATTGCAATTTTTGAAAAAGATTGATCTGATTTTAACAACAAGAAACAGAAATAGAAGGAATCAAAGCAAAGATTACAGATCTGGAAATTATAAATCTGGAAATTAAAGCAAAGATTTGTGTAATCTATTAAAAGATTCACATATCTGAACTCTTGGATCAAGTACACGAGTAATCAATTATGAAAATCACATATTTGAATTCAAACACACGAAATTAACAAGAATGAAGAAGGAATCGCAAATCAGAATAGAAAGCCCTAGAACACGCCTAAGACAAAACCCAAATGCAAGAATTAAAAGGGATAAATCATACCTGATTTTGAGCCTAAGCTTTGATACCAACTGATTTGAACCCATGGAATGGAAATCCCTTGAACCCACAATCATATTGAAACTTATCAAAGAATGTCGAGAATCAAGTCAAGATAATCTAGACCTGTTGAAATCTTGTTTCAAGAACCTAGATTCAGTGAGAACGCCACAAAGGATTTGTCTTTGATTAGTTCTTAGTTCAATCAAGAATAAGTAAAGAAAATTAAAAATTCTCTATGAAGAAAACTTCATTCACGTTCATTTTACCCTCAAAAGACGGCTACAAGTGTTTTTGTACCCCCTCTATGAAACCCCAGGGCCGAATAAGGCTTACATCAATTAAAAGACAAGGGTTGAATATCTTCAAGCCTAAAACATCCTAAACTACATGCCTATAGCTAATAAAAGAAGTCCACTTAATGAATTAAATAGGCCGAAACGCCTACAACCATAGAAATATAAATGCTACCTCCCTATGTAGCTTGTATCACACGGATTAAAGATGATTCTTCTTCTTTCAAGCCCGTCTTGAATGTTGGAGTCTTGCTCGATAAATTTTCAAACTTGGCCCAAGTGGATTGCAGCAATCCTTGCATTTCTTCCTTGATCTTCTTAGCTCTTGACCCATTTGCAAGGGGTCCTTAAGACTTGGTCCACCATGGTGCCCATCATTTTTAGTCCTATTTCGGCCAAAGCGCCAATATATGACGCAGACATATAGTGGCACTTTGAAGCACCGATACATGACCAGACACATAGCAACGCTATATGACCAATTTTATAATTGTTTATTTCGGCGCTTTCAAGCGCTAATATAGCGTAGTCAGTACTCATATTTCAGCTCTTTCAAGCGTCGCAATATGAAATGGTTTTTGCCTATTCTGGCGCTTAGAAGCATCGATATTTGCACATTACGACACTTCTATAAAGCGCCGGCGAAAGTTATTTATCTTGTACTATCATGACCATTGAATTTTGAAAAAACTACCATTGGTGCTATTAATCTTCATGCAATGAAAATTTATCTTTATGAGAAAGTTATTAATTGCTTAATTATATGGTTATTAAAAGTATGTTAAATGCTTAGTAATACATTTTATTCATTTGAATTATCAAATAATGTCATATTTAGTGTTTAACAATTTTTTGAATCAAGTAATAGATGGTATTAACCATTAGCGCTTAAGGAGCATATCGACTTTAATATCTTTGCATTGTTATTTGCTATAAGGAACTTTTTGGGCTTATGTCACATGTATGGTATTTATTTATTACTTTCGTAATTATCACGTGTGAATATAAAATGGGTATTATACAATGGCCATTAGGGTTTAAAGAGTTTAGAAGAGTTATATCCTTAATTTCACTCTCTATTTTATGGATAGTGTGGAATGCGAAGAAAATGAGGTGCTTGAGGGGAAGAAAAGTCTATGCTTTTGATCAAAGATGGATGATTTCATACAACTTATGGTTTAGCGGCCATTTTTATTTTGTAGATGAAGAAGAGATCGTTGAATTCAATTCCTAAATTATAAATGATATTGTACATGAGTTGGCACTCTCTTGGTGCCCTTAGGCCGGATTTTTTTTACCTATATGGAAACAAATTAGACTTATTTACATGTGTATAAACCTTTCAATTTGAAGGCCTAACTCATAGGACCATATTTTTAAAAATATTTATGCGATATTATGTTAATCTTAAGAATGTGGGAAAAATTTTCTCCTTTTACAAATTTTATTGATGCTGAAACTATTACAATGTGCTTGCAAGTTATAACAGAATGGTTTTTAATGAAAATGAAGGCAAAAAAGAGTAATGTAGCCTTACCTTGTTTGGATGAAGGATGGAAAGGAATAAAATGTTAAGTTATAATGAAAAGTTACACAAATACTTTTCAATTTTAATTACCAAAAACTAATTTCAATTCATACAAAACAAATTCATTAAATCCATTAAATATATATGTGAATATATATTTATACTATAAATTATTAAATTATTAAATATATACTCATCATCTTATCGGATTGAGTCGGGTTATGAAAATATGAAGCCTCAACCCAACCTAAAACACCAAATTCTATATTTTCTTAAGGCATATTATTGCCAAACACTCTTACATTTTACCCTATGTTTCAATGTCTCTATTGTATTTTAAAAACGATCAATTTACCTCTTACATTTTAGACAATTGTCTAATAAACCATTTTGATGATAATTTTGGCGAAATTGATACTGGTGCAAATGAAAATCTTGACCAAAGTTTATACCTGTCCACACAAAAATCTTGCCTTATTTAATAGTCAAGATTTTTGTATGTGTTAGTATCAATTTCGTCAAAATAACCACGAAAAGGGTTTATTGGACACATGCCTAAAATGCAAGGAGTAAATTGATCGCTTTTAAAATGTAAAAGATACATGAAATACATCATAAAATATAAGTTTGTTCAAAGATAATAACATTTTTCTTAATTCAAACCTAAACCGAGATGTAAGAAAATCCAATCCAATCTGTTACACTAATTTAAGTCAGTTTGATGGTAAAATAAATTTAGTTGCTCTCTCGTAGTTTGGTAGTTATTAGTTACGAAATCTGTAGTAACATAAAAATACTTGTGATTTTTATTCTCATTGGAACAATTGGGATCAAAGTAAAACCCTTCAAAAGAAACCCAATATACAATAAAAAAAAAAAAGGGCCTAACTAGTCACCACATTCCAATGTCCAAAGAAGTTAACCATATGGTAATTAACAAGGCTAGGTCGGCCCTATTATTGTAATACCTATGTTCTTAAAGTAAATATAAAGAAGTAATTTGATAGATATTACATAGAATTAAAATAATACATACATGAAAGATTTACTATTAAAAAAAAAACACCTGGACTCTTAATGTCCAGGTGTAGCTTTTAGCTGTTACAAAGGAAAAAAAAAAACAGGTGTAGCCTTTCACGGCTACAAAGAAAAAAAAACACCTAGATGCTAAGCGTACAGGTGTAAGCTATACAATTTCAAGTGTCTTGCATACAAGACACTTAAGAAACAAAAGAAAAAAAAATTCAAGCTGGATTTGGTATAAAAACAAATTAAGCTTTTGTTTAGTTTGTTAAAAATTACAACAAATTTCTTTCTCACTCTAAAATTATATTCTCTTCCTCAAATTGCTCCCTTTCCTTAAACACTTGTGGGTTGAAAGAATAAAATTTTGAAGAATTTTATGGGAGAATTTTAAAGAGATTCGAGGGAAACTTTAAGAAGAAAGAAAAGGTAATAATGTGAATTTTATTTTTGAAATTATGCAAACATGAAATTACCATGAATTTGATGTAGAAATTTAAAGGTATGAATTACAGAAGAATTGAAGAATAAATTAGAAATTTTAATATAAATAATATGTCAGGTGTTGACGATCAACAATCGAATGAAATTGCTGAAAAGAACAGGAAAGGCAAGAAGGTGATCCACGGGTAGCTTTAAGTATTACATGGTGAGTTAGATTTACTTTTAGTAATCAAGACCAATAAAAATATGAATTTATGATATTTGAATAAATTGTTGAATTATAATGATTTAATGAGGTATTTTATGTTATATATGATAATTGATTGATTTATTGATTAGGGATTTAATAATATGTTGGATATTAACTATATAAGAAATTATATTTTAAAAAGAGATGGTTTTATGAAAAATATACTGAGAAATTATATGAAATTTTTGAAAATATGATTGAAAAAAAAAAAGTTTGAGATGATATATGAGGAGAGAATTTAATAAATATAATAACAATAATAATTTTAAGAAATAGCTAGATTGTTGGATTATATGCTTTGATGTATGCTTGCTTGCATGTTATTGTACATATGTATAAAAAGGAAGACCAGGAAGGCAACTGGTCTGGCTGAGAAGACCAGGAAGGCAGCTGGTCTGGCTGAGAAGACCAGGAGGGCAATTGGTCTAGCTAAAACATGTCGACATGTGGGAAGACGTTCCCAGATGATAATGTGAAAATATCTTATGAGAAAAAAAGAAAGATAATTTAAATTCATGCAATATATTTGTTTTAAATATTTATTATTAATGCCTGTGACACTAAAGAATTAGTTTTGTGTATAGAATGAGTGATAGATAGATGAGTCTCATAATGAGACAATTTTGATGATAGATAAATAGAAATGATGATTTAATAAAGAATTTTATTATTGATTTTTTATATGATGTGAATTTTATGATGATATGGAATTGGAAATATGAAATTGGTAAAAATATATGAGATATATGTATTGAAAGTGGACAGCCTGATAATTTATTTATTAAGAAAGATTGATAAATGATTGAATTAGGATGTGAGAAGAGATAGATGGTTAATTATGCTGATTTAACAATGAATGAATATAACTAGAAGTATACAAATCGAGTACGTCTAGTAAATTAAATTCATTAAGCTTGTGAAGCTCACTCCTCATTATTAAATAATTTCAGGTAGTGGGCAGGACAGATAGATTTGTGAGCTAAGATTCAGACTGAGTTATTATCTGTAAATCTCGTGGTCCACATCCTCAGAGTAATGGAGAAAAGAAATTGTAAATATTCATGCATCATATGTTGTATATATTGTTTCAGTTAGGATCTTAATAATGTAACTCCTCTGTTGAGGGTTGAGGATTTATGTATGTATATATTTTCAGTCGATATATGTTGAGCGATTATATACCTAAATAATTAAGTGGATAATCATACTAGTTTTACTTGCAAGTGCACAAGGTCAACAGTGTAGTATAGTGTGCGAAAGCAAGGTCATCTCCACAGGGATTGGTAAAGTTCGGTTTTGAGAATTAGTTTCTTTAAAGTAAAAAGAAATAAAATAATTGTTGAATGTGAGTGATAATAATAAAGACATAGGGCTTTGATATCCACCACTAGTCATACTTTCCCAATTGTACAAGGTATCAGTGCACTAGCCTTATCATGTATACCTACTGGTTGCCAACCTAAGGGCATGGTATCTACTCCTTAAGCTATTGATTTCCCTAAGCAACGAGTTAGGCATGGTGTCTACTCTAACTCTTTTCTTCCTTAAGGGATTCAGCATGGTATCTGCTTGAGTTGTTCCTTAAGAAAACATAAGTACTATGGAAATCGACAACCACATGAGACCTAGGGCATGGTATCTACTCCTGGTTTCCCATGTTGATTAACCCGGGTATCCGGATAAGATATCCCTGGTTACTAATGCTAGACCCAGGACTCGATCATCCAAATTGATCTAACTAACAGGTCCATACCACATGCATACGCTAGCCATACACATACATATGAGGAACTTAAATAAGCACAGGCATTAATCAAGTTAAGCAACATAATAAAGGCTATTGGCAAAGATTTATAAATGCATAAATATATGAGAAAGCATAACTAGGGCTTCAATCGAGCTCTATAAGAAAGTTAGTTACACATGCTGTCTAAAAACATCATATATAAACTAAACATAAAGGGAAGAATAAACCCGAGAAAAGAGGTGTCAATTCTCTCCCAAAGCTTACAACTCCAAGTAAAAGCTAAGAGAAGTGTTCTCTAAGTTGCTTTAATTGTGTGTGCTTTACAGGTGTATTTATAGGTCTTTGAGAGGTGCAGGAAACCCTAAACTTCCTAAATAGAAAAAAACTCTTTATTTCCAAAACAGGGTTCTGTAGTTTACTGTTCACGCCCGTATATGTGCGCTCGATCGCACACATCTTGCGCTCGATCGCAGTATTGCGCTCGATCCCTCTTCTGTGCGCACGATCGCAATGTGCGCTCGATCACATTGCATGGTGCGATCGATCGCAGATTGACCAGAGACTGCTCCAAGATTTCCAAGCTTCTTCCTTTAAGTGCCAAAACTGCTTCTTTTCTTCCAAAACCTATAAAACACATGTGAAATACACAAATGAAGTAAAACGAACTAAATTAACGTAACTAGGGACCTAATAAATGTAAATAAGGGGGCTTAAATATGAATATTTAAGCACTTATCACACCCCCAAACTTACATATTGCTAGTCCCTTAGAAATACAAAATTAAAAACTAAAACAAAAAAAAACAGATAAACCAAATGTTCATGGTGTCCAACAAAAGTTTAGATCTTACAATACTATGATGCGCATTCATGAGCAAGCTTTATAGATACAAACATATTCTTGCAATGAATAAGAGCTTTGAATGCAAATCACTTTCATGAGGCAATTTAAGACATCACAAGTTCGACTTTGGTGTGTGGTGAACTAGCACACAAAGGATTGGGTTTCCAAGAAATTCAAACGTGCAATGTTTCGATGAATCAAGATTCACCAAACTTCCTATTAGAGTCAACAAATATGGCATAGACTTGAAATTTTTGCCAAGTTAGTTCCCTTAAGCTTTCTTGTTGACTCATGTAACGAGCGTTTAGCCAATGACTCCCAAACTAGATGGGTTTAGGGCATTAGGTGTAAAGACACCCCTAAGGACTTACTAGCTTGAGTCAATAAGGCTACGAAACTAACTGGTTTTAATGCTACCACTTAGAATTTTCCACCTTTTGACGTGACACTCAATGCTTACTGAGGCAAGAGGGCCAGTTACTCAGCGAAAGATTTGTTTTTATTGATCATTAGGAGCATTTTTTTATTTATTTTTGAGCACTAATTAATATTTTCTATTTTCATATGCCAAAATGTCAATCTAATAGGTCATCTAGTTCATATTTAAGCAAAAGAAACATACCAATCCAAATAACATGTCATACCCCACACAGTTATGTGCTAGTGTGCTTGTGATAGTTTAGGTAAAACTTGTGAATCCTTAAATGTCAAAAAGGCAGTGATCTAGGTTCAAAACTTGATTATTGGCCTATATGTTCAAAGTGTTAAGCTAGCTGATGAAGTCGAATCATAAAGTTCTGTTTAGATCACAAAAAAATTATTGGACAAAATGAACATGTATTTATCTATGAAAATAACAGCAAAAAAGAAAAATGTGGGACATAGTGAGTGTGTGAATGTGTCCCCATACCCCCAAACTTAAATTGCACATTGTCCCTAATGTGTGAATAGCATGGAAGGAGCTGACCTGGGAGATGGAGAACTAATGGATGGCATGGCTCGTAGCACGCCCCCAAACTTCAACTAGATGCACTCACACTGCCCTTGAAAAAGAAAAAAAACATAAAATTGAGAACAAGTAATAATAAACAGATAGAAAAATAAACTAGGAAATATGAATAATAAAATGAAATAAACTAAGAAAAAGTATATGCTTAGCTAGAAAGTGCTGGGACTCGGTGGGTCCCATATCCGAATGGTCCTCCTCATGTACTAGGCTAATGACCGGGGTCTCAGTCTCCATGCGATCCTCCTCAACTCGCTCAGCTGCTGGAGCAGGTACTGGGGGTCCTCGTGGCATATACGAGATGCTATGTGTCCACTGAGCCTTCCCGAAGAAGGGATGCTCTCGCACTGGCCTGTCGTTATGGGTCCCTTTAATCCCCTTCTTCTTGAGGATGGAGGAGAGTAGGAACGGGAAAGGGAAGCCCCAAGCATTGGCCGTGGTGATCTGATGGCCATGCACGTGATCCCAAAACTTGTGCAGCTAGCTTCAAATAACAGCCGAGATGGAGTACCAGTGGCCTCTATGAAAGGTATATAAGGACTGGAGAAACTGGTCTCGCCGTTGTGTCTTATGCCCCAATGGACACACATTACGCTGCAGGATCGTATCAACAAGCCACAATCGTGGAGGCAGCTTGGACCGGCTGGCTGCATTGTTATGCTTGTTGGCATACTGGCCAGCGCACATATCTATGATGATCTCAGCCAAGGCAAAGGACTCTGGCTACTCCTCGATATCTGTGTCCTCATGAGGAGACTCGTTGGTGCAATGAAGAGCAGCGGCTATATCGGCACTAGTCACCTCGATGGGTGTGCCCCGGACTAAAGAAGTGAGAACTCCCGGTCTGCTGCACTCAAATGATAGGCTCGCGTAGAACTGGACTACAAGCTGGGCGTAAGCAGTGGAACAGATCGGCTTATACAGCCTTTTCAACCCTCGGTGTCAGAATGCTTGGACGGCCCATTGAATGGCGTCCATGTGCCAGAATACGTCATCGATGGCGAAGATGGTCTCGAATAAAAGCTCTCTTTGCTCTATGCTGGGCCGGGATGACGAGGTACGACTGCTGGATGCACCAGAAGTGGAAACAGATGGTCTAGACATGCTTTTCTATAGTTTCTGCTTGATTTGCGATCGATCTTAAGGAGGTGCACTCGATCGCAAATGTCGTGTGCTCGATCGCACACGGTCAGGCTTTTCCTCGAACAGCTTGTGTGCACCAAAAGACCAAGCTATGGTCTTGAGGATTTGAATGTGATCCCAACCTCCTGCAAACAGACAAGCACTCAATCACTCACAAGAAAACATATATGTATAATGAATTTTATAAATAAAATATTAAAATTTGTGTGTGTGTGTAAAGAGTACCTTGTGGATGTATATAATGGGGAAGGGAGTACGTGGTGGTGGCAGTGGTGATAATGGTGGTTAACGGTGATGGGGGTAATAGAGATGGTAGAAATGGAGTGTGATGGGTTGTAATAGAGTTGAGAGTGTAAGGGTAAGTGTGGGGGATGCTGGTAGGAAGGTGCGAGTGAGAGAGAGTAAAGGGTGAGTATGAACAGTGAGGAAGTGTGGTGGGAGTGGATTTTTTTTCAGACTTATAGCTAACTCACTGTTACGAGTGCGTTCAATCGCACACGGGGTGTGCTCGATCGCATTCGTGCGCTCAAGCATACTAACGGACACGCTCGATCGCATGCTTGCGCTTGATCGCACAGAATAGTGCACTCGATCGCAAGCAGTGTGCATGTGCAAAACTGAAAACTTACCTCAGCTGCAAAAATGAGAAATGTGGAACAGTACAACCTTACCATGTGTTAGTGGCCTCAGTACTACTGACCTCAATAAAGATGCTTGAGCTGTATGAATAATTGAAATGAACTCGCCCAAGCACTCTCGAGCTACAGTGCTAGTTGTTTGGAATGAAGCACTTCAAGCCCACATCCGGTGGTTCAAGTGCTTTTGATGGTTGCTTCATCTCCCATGTTGATGCCTGGTCAATAAAGTAAGTAAAGGTAGTGTCAGTAAGTGCATGAGGTTCAAATTGAATACTATACTTACTGAAAGGCTTTGGTGTGTTCTTGAAAAGGTGCACAACTTTATTGACGTCTTTAATCACATTTTCCTCCTCCGGCCTAATGTCCACTCTTGTGTCCTTATGGTTGGGGATAGTCTCCAATTGAACAGTGTGATGGACCTGAGAAACTTCCTCAACAATATCTTGCATGAGGCTCACATTAGAATATTCATTTTCCTCATTGACTGATTTTGATGTATTAAATATTTTAAATTCTATCTCCTCATTATTTACTTTCATAGTGACTACTCCCCTTTTTACACTAATGTTAGTATCAGCAGTTATCATAAAGGGGCGTCCTAGGATAATGGGGAGAGGTGATGGTAAATTACATTCTTCCATATCTAATACTACAAAATTAGCAGGTATAATGAATTTACCTACTCTTACCAACACGTCCTCAAGGATACCTCTTGGTCGTTTGATGCTTCGGTCAGCTAATTGCAAAGTGACGGAGGTCGGTTGAAGCTCCCCCAAACCTAGTGTCTCGTACACACTGTATGGCAGTAGATTACCACTCGCTCCTAGATCCAATAGTGCATGCTCGAATAGCTGGTCACCTAGCCTGCAGGGAATCGTAAAACTACCCGGATCCTTTAGTTTAGGTGGTAATTTTCTTAAAAGTACAACACTTACCTCTTCGGTTAAGGCTACCGTCTCATGCTCTTGGAAATTTCTTTTGTTAGTGCAAGAATCTTTTTAAAACTTAGCATATGCAGGTATTTTTTTGATTGCATCTAACAGAGGAATGTTAATTTCAACTTTCCGCAAGGTTTCAAAAATATCAATTTGTTTATTGTTTTTATTTTGTTTTACTAACCTTTGCGGGAAGGGTAGTGCATTCACCTTCTCCATCTCACTTACCCTTGTTGCCGATGGTGTCTCTTTGGATGTTGTTGTAGATTCATTGGACCCTATTACTTTGCCATTTCTCAAGGTTGTCACAGCATTTAGTTGTTGATGCCCCCCAGGGTTGGGTAATGTTTGAGCTGGGAGCTCTCCTTGCTTTCTATCACTGAGCTCCTTAGCTAGTTATCCCATTTGTACCTCTAGTCTTTGAATTGCTTGCGCATATGCTGCAGTGGTTTATTTTTGCTGAGTCATGAACTGTTCTTGTGATGTCAACAGTTTTCTTACTAGAATTTCAAGGTCGTTCTTCTTTGGTTCGGGAGTAGCATGAGCAGTGGGATAGGGGTTTCGTTGTTGTCCTTGATTGTTCTGGTTGTTGCTCCACAAGAAATTTGGGTGGTTTCGCCATCCAGGGTTGTACGTGTTGGCATATGGGTTGTTCTTCGATGGATAGTTGTTAAGCCCCACGTAGTTGGCTTGTTCCGAATCTACAGATGAGTACAAAGGACACGTATCAGTATTATGGTCGTACTGAGAACAAATTGCACATACCTGGAGTGGGGTGGATGGTAGGTTGGATGAGGCATTTTGAGTAGTCATGGCTTTTACCAATAAGTCTAGTTTCCTTTCCATTGCTGCCATTTGAGGGCAAGATCCTCCATTTACATTTACCTCATACATACCCTTACCCTTGGTCACATGTCTACCTCGAGAGGAGAATTGTTGGGTGTGCTCGCTGAGGGTTTCGAAGAGCTCCATTGCTTCTTCACTGCTTTTCTCCATCAGAACTCCTCCACAACCTGAATCAACAATACATTTGTTAGTATCATTTAAACCTTCATAAAATGCTTGTACCAGTTCATCTTGAGGCAGGTTGTGGTGTGGGAAATTTAGTAGCAGTTCGTTGAAGTGTCCCCATGCTTCGTAGAAGAGGTCCCCATCCTTTTGTTGGAAGGACTGGATCTCCTTCCTCATTTGCCTTGTCTTTTGGGCTGGAAAGAACTTCTTCAGGAACTTGCTTGCCAATTCCTCCCAAGTGTGGATGAAAACTGCAGGCAAAGAATTATACCAAAGTTTAGCATTATCTTTCAAGGAAAAAGGTAACATAATTAACCTTATTCCTTCTTGGTCTAGTCCTTGTATGTGCTGGAACTTGCAAAGATCGAAAAATTCTCGGAGGTGCAAGTGTGGATCTTTGTTAGGAGTGCCTTTAAAATGAGTCAAAGCATTCAAGATTTGCGGAGATATGTAATAATTTGCCGTCGCCTCAGGTTGATATGCAATGCATGATGGTTGATCAATGTTCCGAGGGATGAAGGAGTGCTTTATCGGTACTCGTGCAGGTGGTTGCTGGTTCTCGAGCTGTTCCGCCATTTATGGTTCGTTCTCGACTTCTTCTTCGTTCTCCTCGAAGTTGTTCGTTAGCTTTTGTCAGATAGTCCGCTCAAGCTCGGGATCAAGGAGAAAGAATGTTGGATGTCGGGATCGTAGTCCGTGCATAAATCAGGAAAATCGGCTTCAGTGCAGCAGTGCAACTCTTCTGCTCGAGTAACTCTCTGCCTTAAATGCGCTCGATCGCACAGGAGATTGCGATCGATCGCAAATACCACAGAAAGTGTGATTTAGGGTTTTACGTGCTTGAAACAGAAAATGAATTGATTAGGTTTTGATAAAACAAAGATGGTAAAAATAAAGTAATAATAATAATGATTAAACAAAAGTGATCCTAAAAGGAACTTTTAGCGCAATCCCCGGCAACGGCACCAAAAACTTGTTGAGGGATTATATACCTAAATAATTAAGCGGATAACTGTACTAGTTTTACTTGCAAGTGCACAAGGTCAACAGTGTAGTATAGTGTGCGAAAGCAAGGTCATCTCCACAGGGATTAGTAAAGTTCGATTTTTAGAATTAGTTTCTTTAAAGTAAAAAGAAATAAAATAATTGTTGAATGTAAGTGATAATAATAAAGACATAGGGCTTTGATATCCACCACTAGTCATACTTTCCCAATTGTATAAGGTATCAGTGCACTAGCCTTATCACGTATACCTACTGGTTGCCAACCTAAGGGCATGGTATCTACTCCTTAAGCTATTGATTTCCCTAAGCAACGAGTTAGGCATGGTATCTACTCTAACTCTTTTCTTCCTTAAGAGATTCAGCATGGTATCTGCTTGAGTTGTTCCTTAAGAAAACATAAGTACTATGGAAATCGACAACCACATGAGACCTAGGGCATGGTATCTACTCCCGACTTCCCATGTTGATTAACCCAGGTATCCGGATAAGATATCCCTTGTTACTAATGTTAGACCCAGGACTCGGTTATCCAAATTGATCTAATTAACAGGTCCATACCACATGCATACGCTGGCCATACATATACATATGAGGAACTTAAATAAGCACAGGCATTAATCAAGTTAAGCAACATAATAAAGGCTATTAGCAAAGATTTATAAATGCATAAATATATGAGAAAGCATAACTAGGGCTTCAATCGAGCCCTATAAGAAAGTTAGTTACACATGCTGTCTAAAAACATCATATATAAACTAAACATAAAGGGAAGAATAAACCCGAGAGAAGAGGTGTCAATTCTCTCCCAAAGCTTACAACTCCAAGTAAAAGCTAAGAGAAGTGTTCTCTAAGTTGTTTTAATTGTGTGTGCTTTACAGGTGTATTTATAGGTCTTTGAGAGGTGTAGGAAACCCTAAACTTCCTAAACCGACAAAAACTCTTTATTTTCAAAACAAGGTTCTGCAGTTTACTGTTCACACCCGTATATGTGCGCTCGATCGCACACGTCTTGCACTCGATCGCAGTGCTGCGCTCGATCCCTCTTCTGTGCGCACGATCGCAATGTGCGCTCGATCGTATTGCATGGTACGATCGATCGCAGATTGACCAGAGACTGCTCCAGGATTTCCACACTTCTTCTTTTAAGTGCCAAAACTGCTTCTTTTCTTCCAAAACCTATAAAACACATGTGAAATACACAAATGAAGTAAAACGAACTAAATTAACGTAACTAGGGACCTAATAAATGTAAATAAGGGTGCTTAAATATGAATATTTAAGCACCTATCAATATATGCTTTTATATTGTTGCATATATGTGTCGTGGTGGGATTTCAAAACGTGATGACACTGTCTCGAGGGTGGCCAACTCGAGATGGGTCGTTACAATTTTGGTATCAGAGCATTAGGTTTTATGATTCTGTAGACTGCATAAAAATTTAAAGAAGTGAAAGATTTAAACAAACTGCATTTTAATGCAGAGTCTAAGGATGACACATGGACGTGCTAGAGCAAGAGGTAGAGTTCTGAATTAGAGTGGACATGGTAGACCCCCAATATTTAGAAAAGTTGAAGTGGAAAGGGAGGTTGAGTTTGTAGTTCATGAAAGGGAACATGTTGCTAGTGCAACTGGTACTAGTTGAGGTGGAGAGAGAATCTGATATTAGAAGGGATGAGTTGAGAGAAGTTCTTGATCATGCTATAGAGATAATGAATGCAACAGAAGAAAGGGCTGATAATTTACATAGTAGATTAGAGGAAAGGGGTAGAACAGAACCTGATATGGTGAGACAAGAGGCTTATGAGAGAGAGGGTGTGTTCGTACATGAGATGCAAGGGGATTGTTTTGTGAGATTTATTAATTTTAGACCCAGTCTTTTAGAGGATATGTAAATCCTATTGAAGTTGAGCAGTGGATTAAACATATTGAGAAATATTTTGAAGTCTTACCAGTGACAGATAGGCAGAAGGTTGTTTTTGCTTCATTTAAGCTAGAAGGTGAGGCTTCTCAATGGTGGAGGGATATTCTTCCTAGATTATGTACACACGTACATCAACCCTTAACTTGGCATAAGTTAAGGATGTGTTTTTTTAGAAGAATGTTTCAAATACGTTTCAAGCACATCAGGAGAGAGATTTTATTCATTTAAGGAATAATATCTTATCTGTGGCTGAGTATGATAGTAGATTTATAGCCCTGTCGAGGTTTTTACCTGATTTTGTAAATATAGATGAGAGAAAATGTAAAATATTTTTAGACGGGTTACACTATCAAATTCAAACTAAACTCTCTTATATGGGTATTGATTATTCTATAATGGTGGATAAAAGATTACAGATTGAGAAGGATGTGATTGAGTTTATATGTAGGAAGGATTGGCTGAATAGGTCTAGATTTGAGGGATCAAGAGGTGGTAGTAGTATGAGTGTACAAGGTGGGAGACCACCCTAGAGGGGGCATTCTTTATCACACGGAATTGTAATACAGATTCAGAGGCAAGCATAATCAGTTGCTTCTATAGCTCATAGTAATATCAGTGGGACCCTTAGATTTGGGAGACAAGCTATAGGAACTGGAAGTTACGGTAGAGGAGTAAGTTTGCTACCAAGGGGAAGTGATAATCTGATGTATGATCGAGAGACAAGATTTTGCTATAGATGTAATCAGACAATGCATTTATCTCAAAATTGTCCTACTCTGATGTGTTTTGTATATGGTGAGGGAGGACATATTAGTGCAGATTGTCTAGTAGAGAAATCTGTTGAAACAAGTGCTAGAGGTGTTGGCAGAAAATAGGTAGAGAGAGGTGATGGATCAGGGAGTATACAAGGCAGAGATAGAGGATCAATATCTGATAGAGGATGCAGTGGTCAGTTATAGCCTAGAGACAGCAGATTCTATACATTGACCCAACAAGATGCACATGCCACTCCTGATATTGTTATGAGTATGATATCTATTCTTAATAGACCTGCTAGATTATTGATTGATCCTGGCGCAACTCATTCTTTTGCATCCAATGTTTATATGAAATCTATTGATGTTTGTGTTAATCCTTTGATGCATGCTATTATTGTTGAGGTTTTTACGAGGGATAGGGTTATTATCAGGACAATTTATCAGTGTTGTGTGATTAGTATGGCTGATAGAGAATTTGAAGTTGATTTGTTGCCTTTAGATATGACAAATTTTGATTTAATTCTAGGGATGAATTGGTTATCTGCATATCATGCTTTGGTAGATTGTTTTAGAAAGAATGTAGTGTTTCGGATATCAGGACAAGAGGAGTTTAATTTTCAGGAAGAATGTAAGATACTTGCTAACTATCTTATTTCTTCCCTAACTGGTAGTAGATGGTTGAAGAAGGGTTGTGAGGGGTATTTGGTGTATGTGGTGGATTCTAGAAAAGATATTAGAAAGTTAGAAGAAATCTTAGTGGTAAAAGATTTTTCTAATGTGGTCCCTACAGAGTTATCTAGTTTGTCTCATAACAGGGAGATTGAGTTTTCTATTGAGGTGATTCCGGGATCAGCATCCATATCTATAGCACCTTATAGAATGACACCAGTTGAATTGAGAGAATTGAAAGTTCAGCTTCATGAGTTGCTAGATAAACAATTTATTCGACCTAGTATGTCGCCTTAGGGAGCCCCTTGTGTTGTTTATAAAGAAGAATGATGGAACGATGAGGTTGTGTATTGATTATCGACAGCTGAATAAGATCACCATCAAGAATAAATATCTTTTGCCTATGATAGATTATTTATTCGAGCAGTTACAAAGGGCTAGGGTGTTTTCTAAGATAGATCTAAGATCAGGTTATCATCAGTTGAGGATAAAGGAGGGGGCGTCCTAAAACTATTTTTAGGACACGTTATGGCTATCATGAGTTCCTTATGATGCCACTTGGATTAACTAATGATCCTATAGCATTTATGGATCTAATGAATCGGGAGTTTAAAATATTCTTAGATAGATTTGTGATTGTATTTATTGTTGATATTCTGGTATATTCCAAGAATGAAGATGAGCATGGGCAACATTTAGAGATAGTGTTGGAAATTCTGAAGAGAGAGAAATTGTATGGAAAGTTCTCTAAGTATAAATTTTGGTTGAGTGAAATATCTTTCTTGGGACATGTTGTGTCAGGAGATGGTATAGCAGTTGACCCACAGAAAGTAGAGGCAATGTTGAATTAGGAAAAACCCACTAGTGTGATTGAAATTGGAAATTTTTTGGGGTTGGCTTGTTATTATAGGAGGTTTATCCATAATTTTTCTATTATAGCTAGACCATTGACCAGATTGACCAGGAAATAAGTGAAGTTTATGTGGTCAAAAGAATGTGATAGGAGTTTCCAACTGTTGAAAGAGAAATTGACTACTGGTTCAGTATTAGTGCTTCCTTCTGGTGATGAAGGATTTGTGATATATAGTGTTGCATCACATCAGGGGTTGGGATGTATGTTAATGCAACATGGGAGAGTTATAGCTTATGCTTTTAGGTAAAGAACCATGAGAGGAATTACCGACCTATGATTTAGAATTGGTTGTCATTGTTTTTGCTTTGAAGATTTGGAGACATCATCTGTATGGAGCCACTTGTGAAATTTTTACTGATCATAAAATTTGACACATTTACCTACCCAGAGAGAATTGAATTTTAGGCAGAGAAGGTTGATGGAGTTGATTCGTGACTATGACTGTACAATTCATTATCATCCAGAGAAGGCTAATGTAGTAGCTAATGCATTGAGTAGAAAGTCTACAAGGAGATTAGCTGTTGTTGGGAGTCATGATATTAGCTTGATGATGAGAGAAATGAGAATGCAATTGAGTATCAGTGATAGAGGAGTATTGATGGAAAATATGGTGGTACAATCTTCTATTATTGATCGCTTATTATAGATGCAGAGTAGAGATGAAGGGCTAGAGAATATCTTATAGGAAATACTGAGTGGGAAGCCGACTAGGTTTAGAATTAGAGAATATGGTATGATGATATTGGGACATAGAGTTTGTGTTCCCAATGATGTTGAGATGAGAAAGGAGATACTAAGAGAGACTCATGATTTTTTGTATTCTATGCACCCTTATAAGATGTACAGGGGGTTGAGACAGAATTATTGGTGAGCAGGGATGAAAAAGGATGTAGCTGAGTATATTTCTAGATGTTTGATTTGTCAACAAGTGAAGCCTGAGAATAGACATCCGACAGGTTTATTACAGCCTCTTCCAGTACCTGAATGGCCATGGGAGAATGTAAGTATGGATATTGTTCTTGGTTTTCCCAGTACCTAGAGAGGTCATGATGTTGTATGAGTTAGAGTGGATAGACTTTCTAAGTCTTCGCATTTCCTTCCTATTAAAAGTACCTGGAGTACTGAAAAGTTAGTTGAATTGTATGTAGCAGAAATTGTGAGATTACATGGAGTACCTTTAAGCATTATATCATATAAGGATTCTAGATTCACTTCTAGATTTTGGAGAGGTTTTCAAAAAGCTATGGGTACGCAATTGCAGTTTAATATAGCTTTTAATCCTCAACCTGATGGGCAGACAGAGAGAATCATCAGAATACTAGAAGATATGTTGAGGGCAAGTGTATTGAGTTTTTCAGTGAGCTGTGATGTTTATTTACCTTTAATCGAGTTTGCATACAATAATCAGTAACAAACTAGTATTGGGATGGCACCATTTGAGGCTTTGTATGGTAGAAGGTGCATAACTCCAATATGTTAGGAAGAAGTTGGAGAAAGAAAGGTATTTGGTCTAGAAATGATAGATTTGACCACTAAGATGATCAAACTAGTTAGAAAGAACCTTAGAACAGCACAGAACAGACAAAAGGGATATGCTAATAATAGAAGACGACCCCTTGAGTTTTAGTTTGTTGATTGGGTGTTTTTGAAGATATTTCCGTAGAAGGGTGTATTGAGATTTAAAAAGAAAGGAAAGTTAAGTCCGAGATTTGTTATATAAGGTAATTGAAAGAGTTGGACCAGTAGCATACAGATTGGATTTGCCTCCAGAGTTAAAGCAATTATACAACATGTTTCATGTTTCACTTTGGAGAAAGTATTTACATGATGAATCTCATAGAATTCTGAATCAGACTGTAGAACTTCAAGAAGATTTGACCTTTATGCAAGTACCAGTCAGAATTTTAGACAGAAAGGAACAAGTCTTGTGTAATAAAGTTATTAATTTGATTCAAGTATTATGGCAAAACAAAGATGTTGAAGAAATTACTTGGGAGCATGAGGAAAGAGTACCCTCAGCTTTTTCATGAGTTAGGTAAGGAAATTTCGAGGACGAAATTTTTTTAAAGTGGATGGAATTGTAATAGCCGTGTTCTTAAAGTAAGGGTAAAGAAGTAATTTGATAGATATTACATGGAATTAAAATAATATATACATGAAAGATTTACTATTAAAAAAAGAGACACCTGGATGTTAAGCGTCCAGGTGTAGCTTTTAGTTGTTACGAAGGAAAAAAAAACAGGTGTAGCCTTTTGCCGATGCAAAGAAAAGAGAAAGAGAGAGAGAGAGAGAGAGAGAGAGAGAGAGAGAGAGAGAGAGAAACACCTGGACGCTAAGTGTCCAGGTATAGGCTATACAATTTCAAGTGTCTTGCATGCAAGACACTTAAGAAACAAAAGAACAAAAAAAATTCAAGCCGGTTTTGGTATAAAAACAAATTAAGCTTTTGTTTAGTTTGTTAAAAATTAGTTTACAACAAATTTCTTTCTCACTCTAAAATTATATTCTCTCCCTCAAATTGCTCCATTTCCTTAAACATCTGGGGGCTAAAAGAAAGGTTGAAATATTGATATTTTAAAGAAGTTTATGACAGAATTTTAAAGAGGCTCGATGGAAGCTTTAAGAAGAAAAAAAAATGTAATAATGTGAATTTTATTTTTGAAATTATGCATACATTAAATTACCCAGAATTTGATGTAGAAATTTAAAGGCATGAATTACGAAAAAATTGAAGAATAAATTAGAAATTTTAATATAAATATTATGTCAGGTGTTGACGATCAGCAATCAAGTGAAATTGCTGAAAGGAGTAGGAAAGGCAAGGAAGTGATCCACGGGTAGCTTTAAATAGTACATGGTGAGTTAGATTTACTTTTAGTAATCAAGACCAATAAAAATATGAATTTATGATATATAAATAAATTGTTGAATTATAATGATTTAATGCGGTATTTTCTGTTATGTATGATAATTGATTGATTTATTGATTAGGGATTTAATAGTATGTTGGATATTAACTATATAAAAAATTATATTTTAAAAAGGGATGGACTAATGAAAAATATTTTGAGAAGTTAAATGAAAATTTTGAAAATATAATTGAAAAAAAAATTGATATGATATATGAGGAAAGAATTTAATAAATATAATAACAATAATAATTTTGAGAAATAGCTAGATGATTGGATTGAATGTTTTGATGTATGTTTGCTTGCATGTTATTGCACACATGCATAAAAGGGAAGACCATGAAAGCTGGTCTGGCTGAGAAGACCAAGAAGGTAGATGGTCTGGCTAAAACATGTTGACATATGGGAAGACGTTCCTAGGTGATAATATGAAAATATCTGATGAGAAAGAAAGAAAAATAATTTAAATTCATGCATTATATTTGTTTAAAATATTTATTATTAATGCCTAAGATGCTAAAAATCAGTTTTGAGTATAGAATGATTGATAGATAGATGAATCTCATAATGAGACAATTTTAAAGATAGATCATGATGATATAATAAAGAATTTTATTATTGATTGTTTATATGATGTGAATTTTATGATGATATTGAATTGGAAATATGAAATAAAAATATATGAGATATACGTATTGAAAGAGAATAGCTTGATAATTTATTTATTAAGAAAGATTGATAAATGATTGAATTAAGATGTGAGAAGAGATAGATGGTTAATTATGCTGCTTTAATAATGAATGAATATAACTAGAAGTATACAAATCGAGTACTTCTAGTAAATTTAATTCACTGAGCTTGTGAAGCTCACTCCTCATTGTTAAATAATTTCAAGTAGCGAGTAGGATAGATAGATTTGTGAGCTGAGATTCAAACCAAGTTATTATCTATAAGTCTCGTGGTCCACATCCTCAGATTAATGGAGAAAAAAAAATTGTAAATATTAATGCATAATATATTGTATATATTGTTTCAGTTGAGATCTTAATAATGTAACTTCCCTGTTGATGGTTGAGAGTTGAGGATTTATGTATGTATATATTTTCAATCGATATATGTTTTTATAATGTTGCATATATGTGTCATGTTGGGATTTCAAAACGTAACGACATCGTCTCGGGGGTGGCAACCTAAGATGGATCGTTATAATTACTGGCCAGCGGCAAATGCCTCAACAGGGAAACTCTTAGTGATCCCTGCAAGACTCTTGAAGTGAATCTTCCCAGTCGGTGGTTCATCAACTGTGACTTCACTAACAGAAGGCCACAGCATGAGCTCCTTAGCCTTCAGTCCCTCAAGCTTCTTGATCCTTTTCTTCCCCACGATTCCGTTTATCTCAGTATCATAGCTCACAAGCTTTGTGATCATCTTGAATTCATGCTTCACTTTGTTTTCTTGCACAATCCACATGTACCCTGTGATCTTCACGTAACCAACTTCAATCACGTTGGCTAGTAGGAGAAGTCCTAGAGGGAGTTGGAATTCTTCAAGAAGGGAAGCCGCCAATTTCATCCCTTCTTCATGTCGTTGCTTCACTATGCCTCCTTCCTTCTCTGCCATGGTTGAAATTCCTTAATTATAACTTAATTTTGAATTTCTTGTGAATTTCTCTACTATATGCTTTGAAGAAGAAGTTAGATAGGGAGCTAGTATATATACACACTATTGATACATTAAATTAAATATATAGGTGGTTAAAAACCAAGTATATTGCATTGTATTATTTGTCATATGTTTGTTTCATGTAATTCTCTTTCAAATTGCGTTGATCATTGTTAGGAAATATATATATATATATATATATATATATATATATATTCTGTTTCATGTAACTACAAGATAAACACTAGTGAGGATAAGTTAAATAGCGTAATTGACACTGAAATTTAGACTAGAATTTGACGTATTTCAAAGAAATTGCAATGCTCTAATATGCGATAATCTGAGCAAATTAAAAAGCGCTGGTGTTGGAGCACTTATCATTTTTTTTCTTCTGTATATGAATGAAAAAAAGATTGAACTCGAAATGAATTACTAAGTTAAAAGAATCAGGTTTGAAACATTTACTATGAACACTTATCTTTTATTTTCAAACAATCAAACTATTAAAAACATGATATATTTATTTTTTCTTATGTACATTGATAAAGAAGAAGATTGAATTTAAATCTTTTACATATAAAAAAAACTAAAAATAAAATACTTATTATGAACACTCGTTTTTTACATCCGAACAATTATATTACTAAAAACACGATACATGTTATTTTTTTCTCTTATATATTGATAAAAAAAATTAAACCCAAATCTCTTATATAAAAAAAATAATAAAAAAAAATTGACTAAGCTAAGAGAATTAAGTTTAAAACACCTATTATAAACACTTATTTTTAACATTTGGACAATCAAACCGCTAAAAACACGGTAAATGTCAAAATTTCATTCATAACTTACCATTTATCGTCCTAAAAATTATTGCAAATCTGTAACGAGTCATCTGATATGTTTATTGGTGCGATTGATGAGTGCTTGCTTGGCTGTCTCGTATCTTTACTGCAAATTAAAAATAGTAAAACGAAATTAATTAATACTAGTAGTATTTTAAAAAGATAATACATACAAAAATAAAAGAATTTCAAGAGGTCATAAGAAAGTGGTGACGTGGCAACACTAGAAATGTTGTTTTGTACGGCTGAGCGGCAGCTTAACAAAACCGTAACAACTCGCTCGCTTTTCTTTCTAACGGTGAGAATTGAAGTTGCCTTTCAATACCAGAAAGTGACCTGAAACTGACTTCAAAACAACTCTCACTAGAAAAAGAAAGAAGAAGCAGAGTATCTCTGGATAGATAGTGGGCGAGGAGAGATCGAAATGGAGGCACATTCGGAGAGCAGCAAAGAAAGAAAGCAAATGGGAATAATCAGGAAGAAGAAGATATCTCTCGAAAACTACGTTGATTTCTTTCTCTCTCACAAGCACCTTCTTCTCACCAACAATTTCCTCAACCAGGTCCTCTTTCTCCTTCTCCTTTGATTTTTTTTCCCGCAATTTTTACATTTTTATCTTCCCAAATTCAAGAAATTCTTTAAACTCTAATCTGTGTTTGAATTTAAAGTAGTGATTGACTACGTTTTCTTTTTGATTTATTTTTTCGTTTTTGTTTGATTTCTCATTAATTTTCCTTGTGTTTTGATTCATTGAAGATTATCAACATGCACGGTTTTAAGAGGATATACCCGGCTCCCAAGGTAATTAACCATTAATCACTGTCACTGTTCTCTCTCTCAATGAACGCTCTTTAGGTTCCTGTTTGGATGCCAAGAAACTGTAAGAAAAGAAAATTAGCCTATGTTCTGATTATTATCTGTTTTATTGTTTTAATTTTCTGAAGTTAAAAAAAAATCAAGTCAATTTTGCCAAATAATTATTGTATTACACTCAACTTCAGTGTTGTTTCTAGAGTTCATATATTTACCCAAGCTCATGAGAACTCTGAGCCTTTGTCTGGTTGCTGAAATGGAGTAGTTTCAATATACCTTTTGCTTATGTTTCCAAACAAGAAATCAGAAGCTCAATTTCCAGTTTTACTCACTCAAGCATATCGTTTTCCACGGAATTCACTGTGTTTTTATCTCAGTTGCATACAATTTCTCGCAAGCCAAAAAGATCCTTAACGTATGTTTCTCTTCAAATCTCCACAGAATGTGTTGATTGATGCATTAGACGCAATTCATCTGATCGATCCGTCGCGCTCAACGCTGAAAGAGAACTCAACCTCGTGCCCGTTCATGGTTATCGAAGACGTGATCGCAGACCTCAACGATCTCAACTGGCAAGAGTGCTGCGTCACCTCTATCCAAACCGTTAACGCATGTAAAAAGAGCTTCTTCTCCTCATCCTCCCCTGCCCAAATCTCCTCTCTCCAATGCACCGATCTCTCTGCACCAAAACTGAAATCAAAGCAGAGAAGAAAAGTTTTGAAATCTGGCGATTTGTATGGTAATAGTGTTGATGGATCTGGCGATGATCCTTCCGGTTGCGGTGGTTTGGGGATCGCCAAGGGAGCCAAGAAGTGTGTGCCAAAGAAGAAGAAGGCTAAGGTCAAAGCTCCTGGTGGTGACGGAAATTACGGTTCTCCTCAGTCTTCGGCTCTGGTATCGCTTGGATCTTGTTGACTTTGGAGGTAACTGTTTGTTTTTGGATTGTTTTTGTGGTTTGTTTTTCTTTTTAGTTTTGCTTTCTCGCAACACTGGAAGTGTTTTTCCTGATGCTTTTGGCGGGAGATCAGCGGATGGAAGGGAATATTTTGTTATTTCTGTTTCTCTAATGTCTTTTGTAGCCGATAGTACTGATTGCTGTATATCTTCCACGTTTCTTTTTGTTATGCAAGGTTGAACCTTCCAATGAGGAAGTTTTTGTGGCACGATGTCACGTGTCTTTCACTCATGATAATTGTCTTATATGTTTTATTATATTGTTCTAATCAAGAATTTTTCTTTTTGCATAACATAAAATTCTTATAATTTTGCTTCCCCCAATTATCATTTTGTTACCATTCTTGAAAAAAAAAACCGTCGTGGTTACTTATAGACTATATTTAGGTAAGTAATTACCACTTAAATTCATTTAAAATAAAAATAACTTGAATTATTTTTAGTAATATTGATTTAAATATGTTTAAATCAATACTTAAAAATCGTAATAAACAAAAAAAAATATAAAAGAAATATCATTATTACGGTTGTGCAAACAAAAACCAAAATTCTATTCGATACGAACATCTGAACCGATCTGAGCTGAAAATTAGAATATCCAAAGTTTTTTTTGGATCGGATCAAATATTTCTTTTAAAAAAAATCAAATATCGATTTAAATCAAATCAAAAAATTTTTAAAAAGAGATATCCAAACCGATAGTCTCAATAAAAAGTTAGACCTACTAAAGCCCAATCAATTTTTATTTTTGGGCTTAAATAATTATATCCATGGACTTTAAAACCATACTCATTCCAATCTACTCTTATAAATCTAATAATATATAAATATATATAGCTAAAACCTAAAACATTAATTTCTAAAATCCAAACTGTGTGCTACTCTCTTAGTCACTCACGAACCTAAAAGGCTCTGCTCTAACTCCCCATCTCCCTCAAACACTCATGGCCTCAATGTTGCGTCATGCTTGCCGCACACTAGTCAATCCTCTCCTCTCCTTTGGTAAGATCTCATTCTCTCTTCTATGATTTCTCATCTTTTTTTCCCTCTTTTGTCACTCAACCACTTTTTTCTCTTACACGTAGGCACACCGCACTCATCTGACATGGTGATGTCGGCCAATTTCCTCCTCTCTTTATCTTCATTTGTTGGATTGTTGGATCCTTTCTAATGTGGGTGAATAGAGCATGCTCTATGTTTTTGAATTGTCTCTATTTTCTATATGATTAATAAAATTAGTCTTTTTTCATCTTCAACTATGTGTTAGGTAGATTATAAATCGATGATGAGACTAATGTAATGCATATATAGCTTTTTGATGATATAGAAAATAGAGTTTTTTTTTCTTTGTTAAAATGTGAATTTAGTGAATAAAACAGTTTGGAACGAACATTTGAACTATGCCAATCCTACTATTACGATTTTTTTGGCTCGCTCTAGATCGGAATTGTAAGCCAATCCAACAATAAAGTTTTCAAACCACTCCAAATTCAAATATATTAGGATATCTAACAACTTAGTCGTTAATTTCAAAGCAAAAACTCATTTTTAGATGCTTGCCAATAAATGTAAAATTGATAATAAAGCACCAAGAAATTTATCTTTCACAAAGCAAACATGGCTATGAATCAAATCAAAAATATTTTCTCTTCTAAAACAATCTTTGAAATGCAACTCTGTTATTTTTCAACAAAGAAATATGTGCAAATTTGAAGTGATTTATCATTTATATCATGCGAGAGTTGTTTCTTGCTGGGAATTTGCATTCCTTATTCTCACTCATGTGACTAGCCCGATCATCTGAACCCCAAATGGAGTCACAAACGATATGTCTTTGTTGGACCCCAATGATCTAGTCTGATTAAGCTTCAACAATGTGGATTCATAATTAGGCAGTTGGGCCATCCGTCCTCGTTGAACATTTGAAAAAAAAAAAATCTATGTATTACATATAATTATTAAATTACCCCATTAAGTTATCTAGCTTAATGTAAATTTCAAACAAATTGTCCCATTTGTAAACCTTTCTGTCTTACTAGAAAATATTTTTTTTTTTCAAACAAGGGTTTATATATAAATTATTTAATCTTCTGCGATGATGGTACAAATGCTAGCAAGGGAAAGGACAGAGTACAGGCTCAGTCTAAGACCAGTTCTCAAGCTATAGACAGAGACAGGGCAAGTAGAGAGACTAAGGCTATCGCCACACTAAGAAGATCAATGAGACAAGAAAAGCAACTTGGGTGGCTCAACGACTTTGCAAAGTAGAAGATGAGAAGAGGCTTCAGAAGAGAAGTCTTGGCCGGAAAATTAGTTAGGACAGTTGGAGGATTTAACAGAATTAGTTGTAACCGTAAAACTGTCAAATTAGTACAATGTCGTAGCTAAGCTAATCTGTTTTTTTATTTCTTTTGCTTCAAAATAATAAAAAACCGATTAGCTAAACTACAACATTAGACTAATTTGATAGTTTTACTGTTACAACTAGTTCTGTTAATTCCTCAAACTGTCCTAATAATTTTGCACTTCAATATTGACAATCATACATTTTTATACAGAGTCAGGTTAGGGAGCAAGTTGAGAAGAAAGGTGGATGGATGAATCGGATCAAGAGGAAAGCGGGTCAATAGAAGGATTTAGACCCTAAATCGAAAATCTTTTCCTCTAAATTGAAAATTCCACCTCAAAAATTATTCTCTCATCTTTCGATCGACTCAATAGTAAGAGGTTTTGTGTTTTGGTGGTTCATCGCAAATTTGTTTAGGAATAAGCAGATCTGGAGCAGAGTAAAAAAAGAAGAAGAAGAAAAGACAGAAGAATTAGAATAAGAGTTTAGTTATGGTATTTTTTTATTAGTTTGATGAATTTTATGCTTTGTCATTTTATTTTGAGTGCTTTGATGAGGAGTTATTGTTATAATTGTTGTTAGTTTGATCTTCTCTAGTCATCTTTTTGGGTCATCCTTCCCAACAAAACAGTAACTCTCTCTCCGCTGAGTCGATCTGTAAGTTTTTGGGTTTATCCAATTTCCCTTTGAAAAATATATTTAAAATGGATCTCATATTATAGCTGATACAAAAGAGAGAAAGACAAAAAATATATTTCATATCTAGGAGAAGGTCACCGAAGACTACAGGAGAGAATTACCGAAGAAAAGAAAGTTCTACGTGGATTTCGAGATCTCAAAATTGAAGATGATCAAATAAATCTACAAGAACGACATGTACCTTAACAATAAGTAAAAAAAAAAACTGAAGAATTATGGACATTTTAAGTAAGAAGCCTAATTGATATATGTTAAAAGATATTTTAACCCGACTTAAAATGCCAAACACCAATTTTGAAATAAATAAGCTTTTTTTTTTGCACTTTAAACCTCACAAGTATGTTTTACAAGTCCTGTCAAACAGGGACTTAAGCCTGTTTTGACAAACCCAAAAGTCATAATTAATATAAGGGAACTTTATGAGAGAATTCTAACGTTCTCGCAATTGGATATCATTAGTTGTGGTTAGTTTTGAAAAACGTATTTATTATTTTAAACGAATCTAAAGCCAATATAACTTTAAAGTTTTATGTGCACAATTTAAAAAAAAAAATAGTTTAGAGACTACTCTAAGTGTCAATTATATCCAATAGAGCCTTTAACTCCAAATCATGGCGGCAATTGTATCATTGAACAACACATGACCTTCCATGGTCACACGAGTTAATCAACTCCATCAACATGGTTTTTATATGGTAGTATAACAAGAAAAACATCTATAAGTGATTTTTAATATGTTGTTTTTACTTGTCGGTTATTCATTTTTCTTCTTCAAGTAGCACAAGCACACTTAGAGAAAATCTTCATGGCTTCAATAATAAGCTTGTACGTTTTAACTACACCTCAACATCTCGAGATAATATTATGTATCAAGATACATACTAATAAGGCTTTAACTTAAATAAATGCCCCAAGCCTTTGCTTAAGACTAACAAATGTTTTAAAACTTCATATATATCATGTCACAACATTGAATATTCACATACATACAAAATATTCAAAACAGTAAAGATATAAAACGACATACAATCATAAGCAAGATAATCATCATTAAAATAATAATAATAATAATAATCATCCAAAGTATATAACCAAAAGATGCAACACAAATACAGATGAAAACTAAGTTACAGATAGAGCAAGAATAATGCCTCATATTAAACAGGCACATCAAAAGACTCAACTAAGCTCATACTGTCAATATGTTTCTTAAATGCATTAGGTAGAAGTCCATTCGTCAACGAATCGACAATCATATTAGTTGTGCCAATGTGCTCTACTGTCACGTTACCTTTCTTCACTATTTCCCTTACTATCAAATACTTCACTTCTATATGCTTGGACACTGTGATTCCTTTATTATTCTTAGAAAATAACTACTGAACTATTTTCATAATACAACTGTATGGGTCTAGCTACAGAGTCAACTATAGATAATTCGACAATAATATTCTTCAACCAAACAGCTTGCAGCTCCATAACATGCCACAAACTCAGCTGACATGGTAGAAGAAGTAACAAGTGTATGTTTGATACTTTTCCAAGAAAAAACACCCCCTACCATCATGAATACATAACCTAATGTAGACCTCCTATCATCCTGACAACTAGCGAAATCAAAATCTGTAAAACCCACTAGCTCAAGATTCTAACCCTTTTTGTAAATCAGTTGGAAGTCCTTTGTCCTTTTCAATTATTTCAACACTTTCTTAGTTGACACCTAGTGATATAAACCTAGGTCTGACTGATATCTACCAAGAAGACCCACTACAAAAGCAATATCAAACCTAGTGCAAACTTTTGTATACATAATACTTCTAACCGCATATGGAACCTTCCTCATAGACTACATCTCAATTTAATTCATTTCGCAAACACTGCATCAAACTCAATTGTTCACCTTTAAGAACTAGCATATCCCTAGACTTGAAGTCATGCATACTAAACCTATCTAAGACATGTTCAATGTACGCTCATTAAGAAAGTCTCAAAATGTAATGAGATCTATCCATATTGATTTTAAACCCAAAGACAAAAGACTCATCACCAGTGTTCTTCATGTCAAAATGCCTAGACAATAGTTTCTTAGTGTCAAGAAATAGTCATAAGTACTATCGCAAACAAGATATCATCCACATACTATGGTTATACAAATTTGAGGTTCGTTTTTTCCACTTATCGTTCATTGAAGGAACATTCCAAGTGAACAATTTGAAGGAACATAGCTTATCCTTAATGGATTGTCCAAAAAAGGTCATTTTGAGGGGCATGCCAATGACACAAGGCTATTGATGGATAATCACATTAAGGAGTCACCACTTTGTTTCATCATGTGGTTGAGGAGTCTCGACAAGAGTTGTTTAAACAATTGGCACTTGCTCCTCTACAAGCACCACCAGAGATGTAGGAACCACTTAATCCTACTATATAAGTAGAGAAAAGATATTGTTTTGTCCTCCCTATTTTCCTTTATTTCTAAAAGAAACTTCCTTATTTTGCCACAACATACTCCAAGAACTTAGTTGCTTGTGACTCTATAACTTTAGAGCCTCGGGTAGGGCCATAGACCCTTCATTGCGCTTAACAGACCTCCTAAACTCAAAAACTGGTTCACTTAGATTTAGTTGATTAATTATACAGTAGAATTTGGGTCTAATATTGTTTTAATCACCATCTATGGAAGGTGTTCAATCAATCTAAATAATTGATTAATGGCGACTCCATTTTATCCTTAAGTTAATCGCGACCCCCTTCATCCTAAAAAGAGAAATATAAATAACATAATAAAGTTAGTAAAATTTCCCTCCTTGCAACCGGCTTCTCAATGGATAGAGAGACTGTAGATTATGAAACGGAACATGAGAAGAGACCAAGCTAATCCCTTATTTAGTTACCCATTGGACTCGCATAAAAACCATAATGGATTACTAAAGTCCACACCTACTAATCCTCATAAAACACATGATAGGATATAATCCCAACTTAAATTGATCATTTTATTTGGGATCTTTTTAAGTCTTATAAATAGACTAATAAGTTAATTTGTTCTGACAAAACCAAAAGCCACAATTAATGTGGGCCAGTTTTGTTAGAAAATTCTAACATTTTTTGCTAGGTCTAGACCATAATTGTAAGCAAATCCGATAATAAGATTTCCAAACCACTTAAAATTTAAATAGTGGGTGTTAACTAGATTAGTTGATCGAGTTGCTTGTCATTGTACAAGAGATCGTTGATCAAATCCCACTAAGGGATGAGAGAGTTGTTGGGAATATATGGTCTAAAAATCTAGAAAAAAAAAAAGAATTTGATACATACTTTGAGACATGGTTGTCGATACCCCGCCCTCAGTTTTTAAAAAACAATTAAAAGTTATGTTGAAATCGGAAATCCTTTTTAGTAGGTGAAGTTTGTTCCTTTTTTTTTTGTCGATTTTGGGAAAATTTGAGTGTTATCAACTTTCAAATAAAATTGAGAGTTAGCATCAATCCATTTAAATCGATCGATTGGACACTTTTAAATATATTAATATTTAATATTAATTTTTCAAATTAATATTAAGCTCCAACAAAGAATTCATGAACTAGATTATGGATCCGGGAGGCCTATAGAGTGTGGAGAAGGGAAGCACCCCCACAATACTCATTTTTGACGGTTACCTTGTGTATTATCATTTCTTGAAAATAAAATTGAGATAGTATTTTATATGTGTTAAACTAATTTTGCATATAAACCCTTGATAAAATGAATACTTGTTTTAGTTCATAAGATAATACAGATTTCAAAGATTGTCTACTTTTATTGATTTATCTCTCCAAGTTCACTTCTAACTTAGAGTGCGTGCATATAATTAAGTGGTATTTAACTACGCATCAATTAAGCATGAGACTGTACCTTGGCGGGCCCGTGTTGAGCAAGCTAAATTGAATTGGATCAAAATGAAAGCACTGGTAAGCAAATGGACCTTAGGTTCATAAAGAACATGAACTTGATTAACTAGAAAGGAAATGGGCATGGCTTTGTCATAATGGCCATATTCCATTCAAGTTCAAATACTCTGCAATTAAATAGATGCGGTGGATCTTGCAGCACACACTAAGGAGGGGTATAATTGTAAAGTAGACATATTCAAAACAAATTTTAATTAAAGTTATAACTTTCCTCTGTATGTATTGCAAGATTTACTTCATGTATTTAGTTGTAAAGGAGTTGTACTCTTTTCATTCCCTTCATAATGTTTATGAGGAAAAATAATTGTCTAACTTAGGTCCACGAAAATACATGGCACAAGAGTTCTTTTCTCATGCCATTCAACGATGAGATGGACTCTTGTGCCATTTATCATTCATGGACATATGTTAAGTAAGAACTTCTCGTTTATGGAACCTAAACCTTTCATTTTCATGCTCAAATTCAATAAATGATGAAAAGCAAATAGTAATGCAAACAAGTGGGAGAGTAAATAAATGGGCCTTAAGCCTTGAAATGTGAAAGCACAGAAAGTGCGCTTTTGAGCTCTTATGTTCCGTTTGGTTGTGATAATGGAATGAATGTTGTAATGTAATCGAGGTTGGAATCCAATTATATTGTTTGGTTAGAACATTGAAAAGACCCTTGAATTGAAGTTTGAATTGATTACAGTGTTTGTTTAACATGTTCATACCGCTATGAAATCAGATTGACTAAAATGTGTATAAAATTACACATATTACTTATTATAATATATTATTTTAATTTATTTATATTGAGTATATAATTTTATATTTATTTATTATTTACTTATTAATTATTAGTAATTTATAATTATCTTATACTAGTTATTTATATTAGTATTATTATTTATATATTATATATTTACTACAATAACATTATATTATTTTCAATTATTTAGCATTATATTAAAATTTTATTATTTTATGATTCATTGTATAGCATTATATTAATATTTAATATTATATTATATTAATAATTTTAAATATTTATTAATTTATATAGTTTTTAATAATATATTTGATATTTATTAATATTACTAATATAATATTATTTTATGATATTTAATATTATTACCATTTTATTATATATATCATATTATTTACTATAATAATATTATATTATTTAACTATCTTATAATAGTTAATTATGTTGTTTTATTATTTTCAAATATTTAATATTATATTAATATTTAATTATATTTCCAAATATTTATTAGTTTATTTTTATTTTTAATAATATATTGGTGCTTATTATTTTTATTAATATATTATATTGTTTACTATAATAATATTATTTTATGATATTTAGTAAAATATTGTATTAATATTTAATTATATTGTGAATACAAGATAAATCAAGATTATAATAATCATTACAGAATGAATAAACATTGCATTACAACCTTGATTATTACAACCAAAAGGGAAATTAGTTCCTCACACTCTCATTCCAACCTATTGTTCTTAGACTTCTTTTAAAGCTAAATAATTAAGCTCAAGCTTAACCTCCTGCTTTAACAAATAAAATCATATGAAACAGCCACAGTACTAAAGCAAGCAGCAGAAAACGCACGAAGTGAACTAGTGCTTACAGTACACCATGAGGATTGATGCAAATTAACACCAGAGCAGAAGCAGTAAAACAACAAGCATAGCAATACAGCAAAGATGTTTAATCATTTGAAGTTCAACCAAGGAAAATAAGAGTCATAAATCACATAGTAAACATCAGGCCAAAAGCGGGTTTTTATTGTTGAGCTTTTTCTAGCCCTTTGTGCAGGTTTGTGATAAAACAATGTGCAAATGCAGAACGTAGCTAGCATAACGTAAAAACATCTTGCACACATCTTGCAATTTCACTAGTAAAGGCTAAAGAAAATATTTTGAACAGAGAATTTGAAGCCGCTTAAATAGCTAGTGCACTTTTCGTAATACATGATGTTGCTATATCGATGGTGAAGTATAATGTTGCATCTTTTAGTACACTTGTGCTTTTTGTAAAATATAAAGACTGGTGTTATTGCCACTTACTGTCACAACAATTTAATGTAAATAGAGTTTTTTTAATCTTTTTCATCCAAAATACACTGTGTAGTATATATGTGTGACGTCCAAGTGATGTCTCCTTTTTTTTTTCTTTTTTTACATCCAATCAAGAAGCAAAAACAGAACCAAAAGAACAGAAAAATAGATCATGTTTAATGTATATGCAATTATACTGACGAAACGCATATCACTTTTGATGTAAACAAGAATTTATGTAAAATAGTACCCAAAAAAAGATTTATGTATGATTTTTTGATAGATGATGAGTGGTTTTTGTTTGATAAATAGGGTGATACAAACAAGGCATCAGTTGCTGGAGAAATGATTGCAGCTATAACTGAAGACAGGAATTCAGAGGCAACACCTGATGTAACTAGAAGAAGTAAAAGGGAAAGCAAGGCCCCTATTTGGATGAGAGATTACAGCAACTAAAGGAGTAAAGAGTGCTCAAAGAGTAAGCAAAGGAAAAGTTAAATTCTATAGGGAAAGTTAGTTAGAATTATAACATAATTGGTTAGGAAGGTTGTTAATTTGTTGATACCAGTAACAACTGGGTTAATGCTTTAGTCTCTATATAAATACCCTTGTAAAGGATCATAAGGAATCAATGAACAAATTCTCAACAAATTTCCTCTCTTAGTAATTCTTCTTCTCTCCTTTCCCCTTTTCTTTGAGTTTTGATCTTGAACTCATCAAGATCTTGATACATTCAGTATCATTGGTGCTTTCATTGTGCTACCATCTCAAGCTTCCCATCAACCTCTCCAAAAATTCTACCACACATATCCCAATGGTTGAAGGTGTGGTTTTGCTAAGATTGAAGAACAAATAAAAACTTTACAGCAATTCCACACCACACTCTCCCTGGAAACCAGCTCCATAAAGAAAAGCACAGAAAATACTGAAAGAAAGACTTCCAGACATGGGGTCCTTGATGGAGCAATTACAATCATCACTACTTCAATGGAACAAAGAATGCAAACCACATTTCAAGCCCTCGAGAACAAATTGTCTATCGATCCAGAGAAAACTCACCCTCTATAACGACCCATCCCGGATTGACCACCTCCAAGACGGTGTCGTCATGTTTTGAAATCCTAACACGACACATATATGCAACAATATAAAAACAACAACTGATTGATTTACATACATAAATCTTCAACCCTCAACAGGGAAGTTACATCATTTATATCTCAATTGAACAGTATATATAACATATTATGCATGAATATTTACAATTTTTTTTCTTTCTCATTAGTCTGAGGATGTGGACCACGTGGCTTACAAAAAATAATTTAGTCTGAATCTCTGCTCACAATTCTATCTGTCATACCCGTTACCTAAAATCATTGTACAATGAGGAGTGAGTTTCATAAACTCAGTGAATTAAACTTGCTAGAAGTATTTTATTTATATAATTAGTCTTCCAATATTCATTCATCTATATCTCATATATTTTGATAATAACATTCTAGTATCACTACTCATATCAAATCTTCATCCTTTATAAATCTCTTCTTCTCATATACTTATTCATCATCTTGAGACTATCAATTATATCTCATGATTACCTCATTATAAGGTTCACAGCATATAATCAGTCACCCAGATAATTCTCATAATTTCATATTTTCATATTTCTTCTCAGCATAATTGTCTCTCTGTGAAACTCATTCATCTATCAATAAATTTACAATCACGAATAGCACTTTAGCATCTCAATAATAAAATCAATATTTAAAACAGATGCAATGCATGAATTATTAATTAGGAACGTCTTCCCACATATCGACATGTTTTAGCTTAGACCGGCTGCCATCTCGGTTCTTTTATTTTATTTAGACCGGCTGCCTTCTCGGTTCTTTTATTTCCAGCATATACTGGCTTTCACGGTTTTCATTTATTTCCAATATATACCAGCTGTCCTGGTTTTCATTTAGACTGGCTGTCTTCCCAGTTCTTTTATTTTCATTTAGACCGGCTGCCTTCCCGATTCTTTTATTTCCATATATATGCATATGAATAATGACATGAAATATGCATATGAACAATAATATAGAAACAAGCATGTATTCAAACATCTAAATTAGCTATCCTAATTATTCTCAAATTATTATTTGAAAATTTTCACTAAATTCTTCTCCTCATGAATCATATCAAATCATCAACCCTAGCTCGTCAAGAATTTCAGTTATCACCTTTATTATTAAATCGACTCATTATTCTAATAGTATTACATCTCATATAATAATTTTCTACACACTAATTATTCCTATCATACCTATCAACCAATTTTTCATCTATCACCAAATCGTAAGTTAATAATTTATTCAAATATTATCACTATATATTTCATATTTATCTTGATTACTTAAAGTAAATCTAACTCACCACGTAGCACTTAGAGCTACCCGTGGATCACCTCCATGTCTTTCCTGCTCTTCTCAACAATTTTTCCTGGTTGCTGATCGTCAATAACCGACATAATATTTATATTAAATTCTAATTTATTCTTCAATTCTTCCATAATTCACACCCTTTGAAAATTCCCACATTAAATTTTGGGAATTTCATGTATGCTAAATTTCAAAAATAAACTTCATGTTATTACCTTCTGTTTTTCTTATAGCTTCCTATGACTCTTTATAAAATTCTCCCGTAAGCCCCTTCAAAATTTTACTCCTTCAATCTTTCTTTCGATCCCCAAGTGTTTAGAGAAATAGAGTAGTTTGAATTGTAGAAAGAAGAAAACCAATCAGGATTTGATAAAACTAATAAAACAAATCCATAAAATATTTATATAAACATTTTAACAGCCGCACTGTTTATAAAAATAGTGCTCAGTGTCCCAATATCTCTAAATGGACAATTAGTGTCCCTTTGCATGTTTTCATGCAACACCTGGACTTCCAGGTATTGCATCCTCTCTTTTTTTTCTTCAAAAGAATTGTTTTACAAAAATATTAGTTCTTTCGCATATATATATATATATTTATTAAATTACTTCTCTTCCCTTTCTTTACGAATACGGGTATTACAATTCTACCCACCTTACAAAAATTTCGTCCCCGAAATTTCCTTACCTAATTCAGAAAGAGTTGGAGGTATTCTTTCCTCATTCTTACTTCATGCTCCCAACTGACTTCTTCGACATCTTTGTTCCGCCATAATATTTGAATCAAATGAATTACTTTATTACGCAAGACTTGTTCCTTTCTGTCTAGAATTCTGACCGATACTTGCATACAAGTCAAATCTTCCTGAAGTTCTATCACTTGATTCGAGATACTATGGGATTCATCGTGTAAGTACTTTCTCAAAAGTGGCACATGAAACACATTATGTAATTGCTTTAACTTTGGGGGCAAATCCAATCGATATGCTGCTGGTCCAACTCTCTCAATCACCTCGTATGGCCCCACAAATCTTGAGCTCAACTTTTTTTTCTTTTTAAACCTCAATACACCCTTCTATGGAGATATCTTCAAAAATATCCAATCACCCACTTCAAATTCGAGAGGTCATCTCCTATTATGAGCATACCCCTTCTGTCTGTTCTGTGCTGCTCTAAGGTTTTCTCTAACCAGTTTAATCCTCTCAGTAGTCAAATCTATCATTTCTAGACCAAATATCTTTCTTTCTTCAAGTTCTTCCCAGCATACTGGAGTTCTATACCTCATACCATATAAAGCCACAAATGGTGCCATCCCAATACTAGTTTGATACTGATTATTGTATGCAAATTTGATCAGAGGCAAATAAGCATCCTAGCTTACTGAGAAACTCAATACAATTGCCTTCATCATATCTTCTAGTATTCTAATGATTTTCTCCGTCTACCCATCAGTTTATGGAAGAGGTTGTAATAAACCTACTAGATGTCTATTCTCAGACTTCACCTATTGACAAGTCAAACATCTAGAAATATGTTCCGCTACATCCTTCTTCATCCATGACCACCAATAATTCTGTCTTAATCCCTTGTACATCTTATTATTACCTGGGTGCATAGAATATATAGAATCATGAGCCTCCCTTAGTATTTCCTTTCTCATCTCCACCTCATTTGGAACACAAATTCTATGCCCAAGTACCACCATACTATCTTCTCTAATTCTAAACTCAGTCAGCTTCCCACTCAACACTTCCTATCTGATCTTCTCTATCCCTTCATCTCTACCCTGTATTTATAATAAATGATCAATAATAAAAGATTGTACCATCATATTTGCCATCAATACTTATCTATCATTAACACTCAACTGCATCCGCATTCTTCTTAATTCTATCATCAAGCTAGTATTATGACTCCCAATAGCAGTTAATCTCCCTATAGCCTTTCTACTCAATGCATCAGCTACTACATTAGCCTTTCCTAGATGATAATGAATTGTACAGTCATAATCACTAATCAATTCCATCCACCTCCTCTTCCTCAAATCCAACTCCTTCTGGGTAGGTAAATGCGTCAAACTTTGATGATCAGTAAAAATTTCACAATTGGCTCCATACAGATTATGTGTCCAAATCTTCAAAGCAAAAACTATTACAATCAATTCTAAATCATGGGTTGGGTAATTCCTCTCATGGTTCTTCAATTGTCTAGATGCATAAGCTATAACTTTCCCATATTGCATCAACACACATCCTAATCCCTTATGTGACGCATCACTATATACCACAAATCTTTTATCACCAGAAGGAAGCACTAATACAGGGGCAGTAGTCAATTTTTCTTTCAACAGCTGAAAACTTCTCTCACATTCCTCTGACCATATAAACTTCACATCTTATCTAGTCAATTTAGTCAATGGTCCAGCAATCATAGAATTTTTTTAGATGAATCTCCTATAATAACTAGCTAACCCCAAAAAGCTTCTAACTTCAGTTACACTAGTGGGTATTTTCCAATTCAACACTATTTCTACTTTTTATGGGTCAATTGTTATTCCCTTTCCCAACATAACATGCCCCAAGAAAGAAATTTCACTTAACCAAAACTCACACTTAGAGAACTTTGCATATAATTTCTTTCTCCTCAGAATTTCCAACACTATCTCTAAATGCTGCATATGATTCTCTTCATTCTTGGAATATACCAGAATATCATCAATAAATTCAATCACAAATCAATCCAAGAATGGTTTAAACACTCAATTCATTAGATCTATAAATGCTACACGAGTATTAGTCAACCTAAATGGCATGACCAAGAACTCATGATAGTCATAACGTGTCCTAAAAGCAGTCTTAGACACATCCTCCTCCTTTATCCTCAATTGATGATAACCTAATCTCAGGTTTATCTTAGAAAACACCCTAACTCCCTATAACTGTTCAAACAAATCGACTATCCTTGGCAAAAGATATCTATTCTTGATGGTGATCTTATTCAACTATCTATAATCAAAACACAACCTCATTGTCCCATCATTCTTCTTGACAAACAACACAAGGGCTCCCTAAGGTGACATACTAGATCGAATAAACTGTTTATCTAACAACTTCTGAAGTTAAACTTCCAACTCTCTTAACTCAGCTAGTGCCATTCTATAAGTTGCTATAGATATGGGTGCTGATACTGGAATCACCTCAATAAAAAACTCAATCTCCCTATTGTGAGGCAAACCAGACAACTTTTCAGGGAATACATCAGAAAAATCTTTTATTACCAAGATTTCTTCTAACTTCCTACTCTCCTTGTTAGAATCCACCACATATGCCAAATACCCCTCACAACCCTTCTTCAACCATTTATTGGCAGTTAAGGTATAAATAAGACAGTTAGCAAGTATCTTACGTTCTCCCTGAAAATTAAACTCTTCCTGTCCAAGTATCTTGAACACCACATTCTTCCTAAAGCAATCTACCCAAGCATGATATACAGATAACCAATCCATCCCTAAAATTAAATCAAAATATGTTATATCTAAAGGTAATAAATCGACTTCAGATTTTCTATCAGCCATATTAATCACACAACTTCGATAAATTGTCCTGATAATAACTTTATCCCCAGTAGGAACCTCAACAACAATAATATGCATCAAATGACTAACACTAACATCAATAGATTTTATATAAACACTGGATGCAAAAGAATTGATTGCACTAGGATCAATCAATAATCTAGCAGACTTATCAAAGATAGATACCATATCCATAATGATGAGGACACGGCTAACAAATGGGATGCGGATCCTCTTCAAGTTTCAACTGGTCCAGTTAAAAGGGCTCGAGCTAAAAGGTTCAAGGAAACTCTCAATGGGCTTATTCAACACATTTGGGCTAAGAACCACCTTTAGGGGCCCAAGGATGATGTTATACATGATCCACAAGGATAGATTTCCACGATCCAAGGGAACTTCCACTTTGGAATTTCGGGATGACCCAACGACCAGAATTAAAATAGTCATATCTTCTTGCCCGCAACTCTAAATGGGCTGAAACTTGTTGGGATGAAAAGATGATGTCTTGAACTTCAATTTAGATCTAAGAAAGTTTCAAAAAGGATATCTTTTGGGCCTGTTATGATGGGCCTAAATTCAGCAGGCTGTTGCATCCAAATCTTCTTCCACTTTGGCCATACACCTTGCACCTTTTCTTAATTGTTTCCTTCTGAATTTAATTGTTGCATTATAAGGCTTGCATGCCAAGTTAGGTACTTTCTTTATTTGGATTTTAGGTTACCAGAATTCTATTTAGGTTTATTTCCTATTTCGTAGTTTCCTATTCCTACCAGAATTATGTTTAGGTTTATTTCCTATTTCTTAGTTTTCCTTTTTCTAATTGGTTACGAATTCTCATGTATTTAAATAGCCATTAGTTTTTGGAATAAAACAATTCAGATTTGATTCATACTTTTGGAGAGAAATTTCTTTTTGGTTCTTTTAGAACTTCTGAACTTATCAGAGTTTCTGTGGCATTCATCTTCAACTTATCAATCAATCCTTCCATAATTGATTATGGCGTCTTCATTATACCAAGATTCTTGCTTCAATATAAGCAACGGGTGGTGGTCTCAGTCTTCATTATACCAAGGTTCTTGCTTCAATATAAGAAACGGGTCGCGGTCTCACATAAATATGCTTCTAGACGATCTTGGAAGTCTTTTTGATCCATCAATTTCTTAGTTCTTAGCGTGGATCATATCACATAACAACATCAGGAGTGGCTTGTGCATCTTGTTGGGTCAATGCATAGACTCTGCTGTCTTTGAATTGTAATTGGCTACCATATATTCTCTCAGCCATTGACCTGGACCTCTACCCCGCACACTCCCTGATCCAACACCACTCTCCACCGGTCTTCTCCCAACACTTCTAACTCCTACGTCGCAGATTTCCCCATTGGACAATCTACAACAACATGTCCTCCCTTACAACATACAAAACATATCTATGTAGGGAAATTCCAAGACAGATGCCCTGTCTGATTATATCTAAAGCAAACTCTTAGCTCTCGATCATACATTAGATTACTAACTCCCCTTGGTGGCATAATTACTCATCTACTATAACTCTCATTTCCCATAGCTGTCTCTCGAATCTAAGGGTTCCATCGGTATTACTCTGAGCGACAGAAGCAATAGATCCTACTTGCCTCTGACTCTGTACTATAGTTTCTTGTGATAAGGAATGTCCTCTTTGGGGTGGTCTCCCACCCTACACATTCATGCTGCCACCACCTCTAGGTCCCTCAAATCTAGACCTCTTCAGCCACTACCTCTTACCTCTAAACTCCATCAAATCCTTCTCAATTTGTAATGTTATATCCACCAGTATAGCATAATTTCCAATGCTCATATAAGAGAGTTTAGTTCGAATGTCATAGTGTAATCCGTATAAAAATCTCTTATACTTCCCCCCCTCCGTATTCACTAATTCAGGTAGAAACCTTGACAAGGCTATGAATCTACTATCGTATTCAGCCACCGATAAATTACCTTGCCTGAAATGAATAAAATATCTCTCTTGTTGTGCCTGAAATGTATCTAGAAAATACTTTTCAAAGAATTCATCCTTAAACTTACTCCAAGTTAAAGGTTGTTCTACCTATGTACTCATCCTGGACAGAATATCCTTCCACCATTGTAAAGCCTCACCTTCCAGTATAAATGAAGCAAAAGCAACCTTCTGTCTATCTATCACTGGTAAGACTTCAAAGTATTTCTCAACATATCTAATCCACTACTCAGCTTCCATAGGATTTACAGATCCTCTAAAAGACTGGGGTTTAAACTTAAGAAATCTCACAAAACAGTCCCCTTGCATCTCATGTGCAAACACACCTTCTCCGTCATGAACCTCTTGCGTCACCACATCAGGTTCTTTTCTACCTCTCTTAATTAATCTCCTTTGCAAATTATCGGCCCTTTCTTCAACTGCATCCATCCTCTCTAGGGCACGCTCAAAAGCTTCTCACAATTCATCCTTCTTAACCTCAGATTCTCACCTAGCTCTATTAGTACCTGCCGCACTATCAATCTGTTCCCTCGTAGGAAATACAAACTCAACTTCCTCCTCTGTTTCAATTCTTCTAAATATTGGGGGTCTACCACGTTCCCTCTGATTTAGAATTCTACCTCTAACTCTAGCACGTCCATGCATCATCCTCAGACTCTGCATTAAAATAAAATTTATTTAGATCTTCCACTCCTTTAAGTTCTCATGTAATCTATAAAATTCTCTGATACCAAAATTGTAATGACTCATCTCGAGTTGGCCACCCCCAAGATGGTGTCGTCACATTTTGAAATCCCAGCACGACACATATATGCAACAATATAAAAACAACAACTGAATGATTTACATACATAAATCCTCAATAGGGGAGTTACATCATTCAGATCTCGACTGAACAGCATATACAACATATTATGCATGAATATTTACAAATATTTTTTTCTTTCTCATTAGTCTGAGGATGTGGACCACATGGCTTACATAAAATGATTTAGTTTGAATCTCCGCTCACAATTCTATCTGTCTTGCCCGCTACCTGAAATCATTATACAATGAGGAGTGAGCTTCACAAGCTCAGTGAATTAAACTTACTAAAGGTATTCGATTTATTTAATTAGTCTTCCAATATTCATTCATCTATATCTCATATATTTTGATAATAACATTTTATTGTCACTACTCATATCAAATCCCCGTCCTTTATAAATCTCTTATTCTCATATAATTAATCATCATCCCGAGACTATCAATTTTATCTCATGATTGCCTCATTATGAGGTTCACAACATATAATCAGTCATCCAAGTAATTCTCATCACTTCATATTTCCGTATTTCTTCTCAGCATAATTGTCTCTCTGTGAGACTCATTCATCTATAAATAAATTTACAATCATGAATAGTACTTTAGCATCTCAATAATAAAATCAATATTTAAAACAGATGCAATACATGAATTATTAATTGGGAACGTCTTCCCACATGTCGAAATGTTTTAGCTTAGACCGGCTACCCTCCCGGTTCTTTTATTTTATTTAGACCGGCTGCCTTCCCGGTTCTTTTATTTTCATTTAGATCGACTGCATTCCCGATTCTTTTATTTCCATATATATGTATATGAATAATGACATGAAATATACATATGAACAATAATATAGAAACAAGCATGTATTCAAACATCTAAATTAGCTATCTTGATTATTCCCAAATTATTATTTGAAAAACTCCACTAAATTCTTCTTCTCATGAATCATACCAAATCATCAACCCTAGCTCATTAAGAATTTCATTTATCACCTTTATTATTAAATCGAATCATTATTCTAATAATATTACTTCTCATATAATAATTTTCTACACATCATTTATTTCTATCATACCTATCAACCAATTTTTCATCTACCACTAAATCGTAAGTTAATAATTTATTTAAATATTATCACTATATATTTCATATTTATCTTTGTTGACCCTCACCCGTATTTTAATGATGACAAAACACAACTGTTATTATACTAACTAAGTGTAGTAAGCAACAAAAGCGTTCAATCAAGGATCAAAGCTCAAGAACTCAAACTGAATCAAAGTATCAAGTGAAGACTGAAGAACTAGTATAGGTTTAAGGTATTAGAACCAATGTAAGTCTCACTTATACATTGTAATAACTTGTTCAATGGCTCGAACAAAAAAGGTTTTCTAAACCGATCGTTTTAAAACAAATATTTTAAATTAAAACAGAAAAACTGGGTTGGAAGACAACCCAGTCGACTGGGTACATATACCAGTCGACTGGTATATGAGACAGTATGTCTCCAGTCGACTGGTAAAATGGACAGTAAGTCCCCAGTCGACTGGATGAAACATACCAGTCGACTGGATACCCAAAAGGTCTAAAAACGTGATTTTTTCAAGCGAACCCAGTCGACTGGTAGTTCAAAAATATGACCGTTGGACTCCAAATCTGGACGTTTTAAAGCAAATCTTTTTCAAATTACAGTCCTAACGGCCATATTATTTGATTACTATATAAACCCATTCAATTAAGCATTCAATAAGAAGCTGCACACATTCAAAAAGAGTTGATCTCCCACAATCAAGTTATTATACTTTTGAAACACAAAAAAAGCTTTGAAATAATCTTATTGAGCCATTCTTCATGCTTTACTTTGAAAGAGAGACATTATTCAGTTGTATAAGCTTCCATTAGCTGTTTCTCTACTATTTACTTTACATCATCTTTTGTAAAGGGATTACTTCCGAAATGAAGGGGATTACTTCCAAGAGGAAGGGGATAGCTTCCGAGAGGAAGGGATTGTAAGGCTTGTGCAACACTAGAAAAGTTGTACGACTAAGTTACTTAGTGGAATACTTCAAGGAGTCCCTTGAAGAGAGTGGATGTAGGGTCGGAACGCCAATATTGTCGAACCACTATAATCTGAGTTTGCATCCTCTTCTCTTTAAACTCTTTATTTACAGCTCTTTACTTGTCTTAATTGTTTGCTGCTTATTTGTTTTTATAAACTTGTATTAATTTCGCAAAAAAGTTTTAAAAACCTAATTCACCCCCCCCCCCCCCCCCTCTTGGGTTGAAACTTCGATCTACAATTGGTATCAGAGCTTCATTCTCAAATTTAGACTTAAAATCCTTGAGTTGATCCAATGGCAGCAAATAGCTACTCTAAGGGACACTCTTATACTATACCACCTTTGTTCAATGGCTTCAATTATAACTATTGGAAAAACATAATGAAAATCTTTGTCGAATGAGAAGATTACAATCTATGGAGAGTCATTGAAGGACCTAGAATTCCTACAAAAAAAATAGTTATTGGAGAGACTCATCATGCAATGCCTAAACTCAAAACTGAGTACACTGACAAGGATTGTAGAATGATGTCTCTCAATAGCAGAGCAACAAGTATGTTACATTGTGCATTAGATATTTTTTAATATAATAAAATATCTGCATGTGTTTCTGCTAAAGAAATATAGGACAAATTACAAGTCACATATGAGGGAACTAGTGAGGTAAAAAAGTCAAAAATTTACATGCTAATTTCTGAGTATGAATCCTTTAAAATGTCTTCTGATGAAACTATTTCTGAAATGCACTCACGGTTCACCACTATTATAAATGGTTTAAAACTGCTTGGTAAGAATATTGAAGAGGTTGAACTAACCAGAAAAATCTTGAGATCTTTGCCACCAGAATGGAAACCAAAGAAGACAGCCATACAGGAGGCCAAAGATCTTGACAAACTGGATGTTGAGACACTGCTTGGGTCATTGTTGACATACGAGATGGAAGAAATGTCTCCCACCATCAATAATTTTGAGAAGAAAAAAAAAAGCAAATTGCTCTCAAAGCTTCTACGAGTAGCAAAGAAATAGAAACGAAAAAAGAAGCAGAGAGCAGCGAGAAAGATGGTGAAATGGCATTGATCACCAAACGATTTCACGGGTTCTTGAAGAAAAGCAAGAAACCTTACACAAAGGATCCCACTCCGAAAAAGGAACCGCTTATGTGCTATGGCTGCAAGAAGCCCGGTCACATTAGAGCTGATTGTCCGGTTTTAAACAAACCATACAAAAGCTTAAAAAAGAAAGCCATGATAGCAACTACCTAGAGCGATGATGAAGAAGAAGAGTCATCGGATAAAGAAATCAAATACGAGGAAATCGCCAACCTTTGTTTGATGGAAATCGACGATGAAAGTGAGGTAACATCTTCTCCTTATTCTAAGAATAATATTGTGAGTAGTAGTGAAGAACTGCTAGAAGTAATAAATGAAATGCATGAGGAATTAAAGAAATTTGATTCTAGAAATTCTGTTCTTAAGAAAGAGGTATCATCTCTCTCTAAAGAGATGATAAGTCTTAGAGAAGAAAAAGAAAAATTATCGTCTTTACTGTATGATTCTTCTCAAGATTTCTCAAAGATGAAAATGAGAATTCAAAAAATAAAATTTCTGAATTGAATAGCACTATATCAAGACTTATGCTTGATAAAGAAAAGCTTGATGAAGTGCTTTCTTCCCAAAGATTAAGTGCAGGAAAATCTGGTGTAGGATACTCTCCTTTGGGAAAGCAAAAATCAAAAGAGAGCTTATTCATGAAAACCCCATGCTCTACTTCAAAAAACCCTAGCAAGATTAAAAGCACTCCCTTATTAAATGCTAGAAATTCTGAAAATTCAAATGTTCATACAAAAATGAAGCAACCTAGAAATACACATGCTTATATGTATGCACACTCTAAATATGCTCATACACATCCTAGAAATAACCAACATGTACATTCTAGGAACAATATGTATAATCAACATATGAACTCTGCTCATGCTCATCCTAGGACTTACCATCGTGGTTATCCTAGAAATAATTTGCATACACATGCTAGCATGTATCCTAGAATGCATCATCATTCATTTTATGGAAATGACATGCATTTTCATACTCCTCACCATAGAAACATGTATCCTAGGAACTATTATCCTAAGGATTATAGGAATGCACAAGTAAGATATCCTAGAAATTTCAATTACTACCATCTTATGATTGTGCATCATCAATATGTTCATAGATCACCATATACTGTTAAGGAAGTATGGGTGCCAAAAGGAACCGTGTTTTCTGGAACTAACCCGAAAGGACCCAAGAAATTTTGGGTACCTAAAAGTGCTATCGTATACCCTTGTGTGATGTAGATATGTCTCCACACCAAGGAGAAAGGTAACTGTTGGTACCTTGATAGTGGATGCTCGAAGCACATGACCGGTGATAAAAGCGTATTCAAAGAGCTAACTCTAAGAGATGGTGAACTTGTGACCATTGGAGACAATACTAAAATAAATATCATCGGGCATAGAAAAGTTGGTAATGATTTCTCAACCTTAGATAATGTATTGCTAGTACAAGGCCTTAAGCCAAATTTACTTAGCATTAGTCAACTATGTGACAAAGGCTACAAAGTCACATTTGAGACCTCTCATTGTCTAGTTATAGACATCAAGAGTAATAAGATCAAATTTATTGGCCATAGACATGAAAATGTCTACATAGTTGATTTGAAATCCTTGCATTCCGAAAATGAAAAATGTTTTCATGCTTTTAGTGAAAATCCATGGCTATGGCATAGAAGACTTGGTCATGTAAACATAAACTTACTAAAAATCGTTTCAAGAAAAGATTTAGTCGTTAGACTTTCTAAAATCAATTTTGAAAAAGACAAAGTATGTGATGCTTGTCAAATGGGAAAACAAACTAGAATTTCTTTTAAAGCAAAAAATGTAGTCTCAACTACTAGACCTTTGGAACTTTTGTATATGGACTTATTTGGTCCAATTAGTACCATAAGTTTAGGTGGCCATCAATATGCTCTTGTTATTGTTGATGACTATTCAAGATATACCTTTGTTATTTTTATTGCTTACAAGGATGAGCATTCAAAGTATTTGAAATTTTTTTCAAAAAAGGTACAAAATGAAAAAAGCATTTGTATTTCAAGCATAAGAAGTGATCATGGCAAAGAATTTGAAAATCAAAGCTTTTCAAAATTTTGTGATGAAAATGGAATTAATCACAACTTTTCAGCTCCTAGAACTCCTCATCAAAATGGAGTTGTTGAGAGGAAAAATAGAGTTCTAGAAGAATTTTCAAGAACTATACTTTGTGAAAATAGTTTACCAAAATACTTTTGGACTGAAGTCGTGAACACTTCTTGCTATATCTTAAATAGAATTTTGATAAGGCCTCTGCTTGATAAAACTCTATATGAACTATGGAAAGGGAGAAAGCCCAATATCTCCTATTTTCGTGCATTTAGTTGTAAATACTTCATCTTAAATAACAATAAAACTAACTTAGGTAAATTTGATTCTAAGACTGATGAAGGAATATTTTTAGGATAATCAACATCTAGTAAGGCTTATAGAGTTTTCAATAAGAGAACTCTAGTAGTAGAAGAATCTGTACATGTAACTATTGATGAATCTAACCCAATTAGTAGAAGAGAAGTTTCCTTTAAAGATGATGCAGATTTTATTCCAAGAATGAAAACTCCTACTCCCATTGTTGACTCAAAAGAGAGTCCACCTTAAGCAAATGAAGAGATGGAAACTCCCAATTTGGACCAACCATCCTCAAGCCAACAAGAGGAAAGTCTACCCAAAGATTGGAGGTATGTAAATAATCACTCAATTGATCAAGTAATTGGTGATCCTTCACAATGGGTAAGAACTCGTTCTTCTATTAGAAATATTTGCAATTTTGTAGCTTATTTGTCTCAAGTAGAACCTAAGACATTTAGAAGCTGAAAAAGATAATGATTGGATAATTGCAATGCAGGAAGAGATAAATCAATTTGAGAGAAACAATGTTTGGAAACTAGTTCTAAGACCTAAAGATCATTCAATAATTGGAACTAAATGGGTATATAGAAATAAAATGGATGAAAATGGAATAGTAACTAGAAACAAGGGTAGACTAGTTGCTAAGGGATATAATCAAGAAGAAGGAATAGACTTTGATGAAACCTATCTCCCGTAGCTAGATTAGAAGCTATTCGAATGTTATTAGCCTTTGCTTGCTTTAATAAATTCAAGCTATTTCAAATGGACGTAAAAAGTGCCTTTTTAAATGGCTTTATAGAAGAAGAGGTTTATGTTGAGCAACCTCTTAGATTTGAAAACCCTAGTCTTCCAAATCATGTCTACAAGCTTTCTAAAGCTCTATATGGGTTGAAGCAAGCTCCAAGGGCATGGCATGAAAGACTAAGCAAATTTTTTATTGGCAATAATTTTGTTAGAGGTAAAATAGACACAACATTCTTCACAAAAACTCATAAAAATGACACTTTGATAGTTCAAATATATGTTGATGATATTATATTTGGTGCTACTAATGAATCTATGTGTCAAGAGTTTGCAAAGTGCATGCAAGGTGAATTTGAAATGAGCATGATGGGAGAACTTACCTACTTCCTTGGACTTCAAATCAAGCAACTAAAATGAGGCATCTTCATCAATCAACAGAAGTACATTAAGGACCTACTAAAGAGGTTCGGGATGGAAAACTCAAAGCCACTTGGAACGCCTATGAGCACAACTACTAAACTTGATCTTGATGAAGGAGGTAAAACTGTAGATACTAAACATTATAGAAGCATGATAGGTGCTTTACTTTATTTAACTACAAGTAGACCTAATATAATGTTCAGTGTATCCATGTGTGCTAGATTTCAGTCTAATCCTAAGGAATCACATGCAGTTGCAGTAAAAAGAATCCTTAGATATCTATAAGGAACCCAAACCATAGGATTATGGTACTCTAAAGAATCATCTTTTGAGCTTGTAGGATATTCAGATGCTGATTTTGCTGGATGTAGGTTAGATAGAAAAAGCACAAGCGGTACATGCCAATTCTTATAAGCTATGTTAACCTATTGGTTTTCCAAGAAACAAAATTCTATTGCACTATCAACCGCCGAGGCGGAATACGTTGCAGCCAGAAGTTGTTGTGCCCAAGTAATTTGGATGAAACAACAACTAGAAGACTATGGCATGAACCTAAAAAACATCCCTATATTTTATGATAATACTAGTGCTATCAACCTAACCAAAAACCCCATTCAGCACTCTAGAACAAAGCACATAGAAATAAGACATCATTTCCTAAGAGACCATGCTAAAAAAGGTGATATAAGACTAGAATTCATACCTTCAGAAGATCAAATAGCGGACATTCTTACAAAACCTCTAGGTGAAGCTAGTTTTTGTAAAATAAGAATGTTGATGGGATTGTTGGATTATGATAAACTGAATATCTGATTGCTTCTTCATTCATAATATGCATGTTTGACATCTAGTGAAAGAGTATTAATTCTTGTTTAAATATCTCCCTCACTCAAGATGTCATAAATAAACAAATTTTGTGCTATAATTCAAGACTGAAAATTTTCTAAAGGGTCCAGTCGACTGGTAAATCTATCCCATTCGATTGGTAAGTCACTGCTCTTTCATCCAGTCGACTGGTAAATATGATCCAGTCGACTGGGAAGTCTCTGTCTCTTCTCCAGACGACTGATAAATCCTGTCCAGTAGTCTGGTATCTCAAGACCCTGTTTGGAGCCAATTTTTTTGAAATCATTTGTCATCCAGTCGACTGATAAAATTAATCCAGACGATTGGAATCTTACTGCCAGTTCATCCAGTCGACTGGTATGAAAACTGTTCATCTTTTCAAAGGTAACCAGTCGACTGGTAACTCGACCCAGTCGACTGGTATTGCGACTCTATATAAGGACTGTTCATTTTTTCTTCATTTTCACGCCATTTTCGAAATACCCAGCTTTCTCTATCTAGAAACTTTCACCATTTTGATCCTAAAACCATCCAAATATCATCTAAACACACCGATCTACTCATCCATAATGAGATTTTTAACTTTCTATGGTTAAAATCTCTTATTTACACTAAAATCTCTTTTTCCCAAAAACCTTATTTTTTTTTTCAAAAATGACCGATAGAATCCGTGTTAAATTCACTACAAGTGAACCAAATGTGCCTAAAAAACCAAGGTCTACAAAACCTTCGGCATCGGACTCACGGGGGAAAGGTATAGCTGGCTCTTCAAGCAAGAAACCCAGAACAGAGCTCGAAGAAACTCTGTTTTTCAGTCCGGCTGCGCATGCAAGGTATAATTCTATCATCCGTAATAAGAAGATCATAACGGGTAGAGTTGTCAATTTTGACTCTATTCGTCATAAGAACTTCGATATTCTGCCAGCCTTTGAGGCGATACACTTGACCCCACTGGTCAAGTTGCATGAAAAATATTACCCGAGATTGATTCACCAATTCTATGCGAACTTGGTGAAACCCAGTCCTCTGGCTCTGAGATTCAGAACCAGAGTCAGTGGTGTGGAGTTCGAGGTCGACACTAACCTCCTCATGAGCCTACTGAAGATCCTTGTTGAGATAATCCAATGGAGTCTAGATGGATTGCCAGACAACTTCGATATCGAGGTGACCTGTCAGATAGTCAGGAGAGACCCTAACTATATGTACAGACCCACTACATTTCATACATGTAGTGATATGCCCCTAGACTCGAAGATGTTTCAGCTGATAGTGAGTTGGACCATCCATCCGAGACTCGGGAGTCGAGGTATCTATCCAAAATAGATACGGTATTGATTTGGTGCCTTAAATCTGGGCACCACTTCAATATTTATCCTCTGCTGCTCACTAACATGATTAATGGCGAAGCGAGCGACTTAGGGTGTCTTCCTTACGGGATGATCATTATGCTCATACTCCAGCACTTCTGGGTGCCTTTGCCAGCCTCCGAGGCTCAGAATATTGGACTAATGGACATCATCAATGTCTCATCACTAAAAAAGATGGGATGCGTAGTTCGAGACGGCTTTCTCTATCCAAAAGCCGGGAAACACTTACGGATACGAGGAGATGAGAGTGATGATGATGAGGAGGAGGAAGAGGCTGCAGCCTATGCTGATATGGACATTGACACCCGAGCACCTCCGATTGGTGACTCGAGTACTGGTCAGACTAGATACGGCGATATACTTCAGGCGATTGCGAGCCTTCAGATGACTATGGAGTCCGGATTCCAGTCCATGCAGTCAGAGTACCAGAGATTGAGCTCCTCTATCGACCACCTACGGGACGACTTCGAGTTACATCAAGAGCACACCGAGGGTTCCCTAGCAGAGATTAGGGAACTTCTTTGTGATGACTCGGACTCTCCCGTTCCTTGAGTCTATGTCTTCATTATGTACTTAGGATTTTCTAGTACTTACCACATAGCATGGATATATTCTGTATCTTTGTCCTATTTTTTGCTCTATGAAGCCCGCACATGTATTGACTTTTTATATATGATATTATGTTTCCATTAGCCATATTTCATATATCTATTATTTGTGATATGTTTACATAGTTTCAAACTGCTTTTATTCACGAAAATGCTATAAAACTGATAATACTTGTATGAAAACTTCTAGTTCTTCCCAGGAAGGCTTCCGAAATCCGAATAAAGCCAAATTTTCACGTACAGGTTTGTTTAATCATTCTCTAGATGACTGTAGTAGATGAGTAGCTTATTTTTTGATTACTAGCCCCTTTGGTTGTTGTTGTCAAAACGGGGGAGAACAATGAAAAAAACAAGAAAAATTAAGTAAAAGAAACCAATGCATAGATTTAAGGGGAGCACTACTCCGAAACTTCTTTGATTGGTTGAGTTAATTGTGGTTGGTTGAAATATATATATATATATATATATGAACTGTGTTTGCCTATTCATATGGTGGTTTTATTCGAAAAACAGAGGAGATTCTGTCCGATTTTTCGTAAAATCCAAACACTTAGCTTTTTTATCTGTTTTCACATCATTAGTTTTGTCATCATCAAAAAGGGGAAGATTGTTAACCCTCACCTTTATTTTAATGATGACAAAACACAACTGTTATTATACTAACTAAGTGTAGTAAGCAACAAAAGCGTTCATCCAAGGATCAAAGCTCAAGAACTCAAACCGAATCTAAGTATCAAGTGAAGACTGAAGAACTAGTATAGGTTTAAGGTATTAGAACTAATGTAAGTCTCACTTATACATTGTAATAACTTATTCAATGGCTCGAACAAAAAAAAATTTCTAAACCAATCGTTTTAAAACAAATATTTTAAATTAAAATAGAAAAACTGGGTTGAAAGACAACCCAGTCGACTGGGTACATATACCAGTCGACTGGTATATGAGATAGTATGTCTCCAGTCGACTGGGTCATTCATACCAGTCGACTGGTAAAACGGACAGTAAGTCCCCAGTCGACTGGATGAAATATACCAGTCGACTGGATACCCAAAAGGTCTGAAAATGTGATTTTTTCAATCGAACCCAGTCGACTGGTATCACGACTCAGTAGACTGATAGTTCAAAAATATGACCGTTGGACTCCAAATCTGGATGTTTTAAAGCAAATATTTTTCAAATTAAAGTCCTAACGGCCATATTATTTGATTGCTATATAAACCCATTCAATTAAGCATTCAATAAGAAGCTGCACACATTCAAAAAGAGTTGATCTCACACAATCAAGTTATTATACTCTTGAAACACAAAAAAAGTTTTGAAATAATCTTATTGAGTCATTCTTCAAGCTTTACTTTGAAAGAGAGACATTATTCAGTTGTATAAGCTTCCATTAGCTGTTTCTCTACTATTTACTTTACATCATCTTTTGTAAAGGGATTACTTCCGAAAGGAAGGGGATTACTTCCAAGAGGAAGGGGATAGCTTCCGAGAGGAAGGGATTGTAGGGCTTGTGCAACACCAGGAAAGTTGTACGACTAAGTTACTTAGTGGAATACTTCAAGGAGTCCCTTGAAGAGAGTGGACGTAGGGTCGGAACGAATCCGATATTGTCGAACCACTATAATCTGAGTTTGCATCCTCTTCTCTTTAAACTCTTTATTTACAGCTCTTTACTTGTCTTAATTGTTTGCTGCTTATTCATTTTTATAAACTTGTATTAATTCCGCAAAAAGTTTTAAAAACCCAATTCACCCCCCTATTGGGTTGAAACCTCGATCTACAATCTTGGTTACTTAAAGTAAATCTAACCCACCACATAGCACTTAGAACTACTTATGGATCACCTCCTTGCTTTTCCTGCTCCTCTCAGCAATTTCCTCTGGTTGCTGATCGTCAACACCTGACATAATATTTATATTAAATTCTAATTTATTCTTCAATTCTTCCATAATTCACACCCTTTGAAAATTCCCACATTAAATTCTAAAAAGTTTCATGTATGCTAAATTTCAAAAATAAACTTCACGGTATTAACTTCTATTTTTCTTATAGCTTCCCGTGACTCTCTATAAAATTCTCCCGTAAAGCTCTTCAAAATTTTACTCTTTCAATCTTTTTTTTCGGTCCCCAAGTGTTTAGAGAAATATAGTAGTTTGAATTGTAGAAGGAAGAAAACTAATCAGGATTTGATAAAACTAATAAAACAAATCCATAAAATATTTATATAAACATTTTAACCGTCGCACAGTTTATAAAAACGATGCTCAATATCCCAAATATATCTCTAAATGGACAATTAGTGTCCATTTGCATGTTTTCAGGCAACACTTGGACTTCCATTTTTTTTTTTCAAAAGAATTGTTTTATAAAAATATTAGTTCTTTCGCATACGAATACGAGTATTACACCCTCCTACAAGAGTTCTTGGTGGACAATGAGGCATTCAACACCAGATTGTGTTCCACCAAGCAACATAATAGCCCAGAGTTACGAAGCTCAAGATGCTCCGTTTTGATAGTCATGATCTCGCGGGATGGGCCTTCAAAGTTAATCACTTCTTTGACTATCATGGTACTTTAGAAGATCAGAGATTACTGATCTCCTCATTCAATGTGGATGGACCTGCTAGTTCTTGGTTTCAATGGCCACAGCCAATAGTTACATCCACAACTAGCAACACTTTCTTACTGCCATTAAAGAAAGCTTTGGTCCCTCCAACTTTGAAGACTACAAAGGAGCCTTGGCAAAGCTCCAACAAACCAGCATTGTTGCAGACTATCAAAATTTGAAGCATTGTCTACCAAGGTCAGTGGATTGCAAGAATCATTCTTGGTAAGCTTATTTATCTTTGGTTTCAAATCTGAATTAAGAAGAAAGCTTCTTGTAGCACAACCACACACAGTCCTGCAAGCTATGTCATTAGCAAGATTGCATGAGGACAAGTATGATGAGCTTAAGAGAGGATTAAAACCTCATTGGCAAAAACCTGTTATCACAACTGGTTTATTGCCCACTCCTCCTATTCCACCTTTAAAACAACTACCTGCTCCACCTACTCCCTCTCTACCTGTTAGGAAACTAAAACCATCTGAGCTCAAAGTAAGAAGAGACAAAGGGTTATATTACAATTGTGATGAAGGGTTTACACATGGTCATAAATGTAAGGCCAAATTTTTCTTAATGGAAGCTATTGAGACCATGGAGGAAGAATTAGAAGATTGTATAGAGGATGAGGTATGCCCTACTGAAGAAGACACTATGAAAATGCCTGAAATTAGTTTACAGGCTTTAATAGGTCACAGTAATCCTAAGACTATAAGACTCACAGGGAAATGGGGAAGACACAATGTGAGTATCCTGATAGATAGTAAGAGCACCCAAAATTTTGTCCAACTACAAATTGCAAAGAAACTAGGATGGGAAATAATTCCTTGCAAACCAATCCAGGTCAGAATTGGGAATGGGGAACATTTAACTTATGATAAGAAGTGTGAATGAGTATCATTGTCACTGCAAGAGACAATCTTTCTTTTAAATGCCTTTATCTTACCCATTGAAGGCTCTGATATAGTATTGGGAATCCAATGGTTAGAACTTCTTGGACTAGTACTTACTGATTACAAACAACTAACCATGAAGTTTGAATGGAGGGGCAGTAGGGTGCATTTGCAAGGGGAAGGTCAGAGGGATCCTCAACTAATCAGTTTATAATGCCTCAAGAAGCTAGTTGCAGCTAAAAGTATCATCACATGTTTCCAAATTTAAAGTATCTCTAAAGTTGTTTCAAATCCAAAAGTTCTATAGGAGATAGCCACCTTATTGGATCAGTTCTAAGAAATCTTTGCAGAACCCACACAACTACCACCATCAAGAGAGCATGATCATCAGATTCACTTACTTCCAAGTACCATTGTTAATGTCAAGACTTATAGGTGCCCTTATTATCAAAAAACATAAATTGAAAATCTAGTACAAGACATGTTGCATACATGCATCATTAGAGCTAGTCACAGTCCATTTTTTTCTCCAGTCGTCTTAGTTAAAAAGAATGATAGGTCTTGGAGATTTTACGTTGACTATACTGCTTTAAACTCTGTCACTGTCAAAGATAAGCACCCAATCCCCACCATTGATGAATTGTTAGATGAGTTACAAGGTGCAAAGTTATTTTAAAGGCTATATCTAAGGGCAGAGTATCACCAAATAAGAATAAGGGTTGATGACATACCCAAAATTTGTTTTAGGACTCATAAAGGTCATTATGAGTTCTTAGTTATGCCACTTGGGCTAACTAATGCCCCATCTACTTTCCAGACTTCCATGAACTCTATTTCAAACCTTAATTGAGAAGATTTGTGATAGTATTCTTTGATGATATACTTGTCTACAACAAAAGTTTGCAGGATCATCTTACACATCTTAAACTAGTTATGGAATACTTGAAGTCTCATCAGCTGGTAGTTAAATTCAAGAAATGTAGCTTTATTATAAACACTATTGACTATCTAGGACACATAGTTACTGTTGAAGGTGTCCAGCCTGATCCCCAAAAGATAACTACCATTCAAGACTGGCCAGCTCCCACAATAATCAAAGAACTCAAAAGTTTCAATAGCCTAATAGGGTATTATAGAAAATTTGTTAAGGGATATACTCATATAACTACCCTCTTATCTAATTTACTGAATAAAAATGCCTTTAAATAGCATATAAAAGCTCAACAATCATTCCAGAATCTGAAAAGAGCAATGACAATTATCCTTGTCTTAACCTTGCCAAATTTCGAACTTGACTTCATCATAGAAACAGATGCTTCCGATTGGGGTATAGGGCAGTCCCAATGCAACAAGCTTATCCTTTGGCATTTTACAACAAGAAGATTAGTCCTAAAATGGCTGCAACATCTATTTATGTTAAGGAACTTTAGGCCATAACATAAGCGGTAAGGAAATGGAGGCAGCATCTACTTGGAAGAAGATTTATAATTCACACTGACCATAAAACCTTGAAGAACTTGATGAGCCAAGTTATACAAACTCCAGAATAACACTACTTAAGTAAGTTGTTGGGTTTCTTTAACACCATTGTGTATAAGCCTGGAGCTTAAAATAAAGCAATTGATGTACTTTCAAGGATTGAAAAAGGTGCTACTAAGACTCCCTCAAATTCTGAACTAGTTCCAAGGTTCCTATCTTTGATCTTTTCTTCTTATTTTGACATCTTGGATGAATTGCAGCAGGAAAATCTTACTGATCCAGAACTAGTTCAGCTTCATAAGCAATCCCAAACTGGAATGTTGCAAAAGGTTTATACAATTAAGAATGGGTTAGTCTTCTACAAAGGTAGAATTCTCTTAAGCTCTAACTCAAAGCTCAAGTCTACTATCATGGAAGAATTCCATGATTCCTTGATTGAAGGCCATGAAGGGGTTTATAAGACATTCATGAGGATCTCAACTAACTTTTTCTTACCAAGGATGAGAGTAGATATTAAGAGGTTTGTTTAGAACTGTCTTATTTGTCAACATAGTAAATATTCTACTACTGCACCATCTAGCCTTTTGCAACCCTTACTGTGTCTATGCAAGTATGGGAGGACATCTCTCTTGGCTTCATTACTGATCTACTAGTTTCAAGTGGCATGTCTATCATTCTAGTGGTGGTGGACAAGTTAATAAAATATGCTCACTTTGGAGCACTTCCTATTACTTTTACAACTCATACTATGGCCAAGTTGTTTGTGGACTTAGTAGTGAAACACCATGGTCTTCCCAAAACAATGATTTCTGATAAAGACAGTTTTCCTAAGGAAATTCTAGAAACATTTGTTCAATTTCAGTGGCACAGCCTTTTAATTCTCTTCATCTTATCACCCTCAAACAGATGGGCAAATTGAGGTTTTGAATAAATGTTTGGAGCAATACCTCAAAGTCTTTACTCAAGAAAATCCTACCATTTGGGTCAACCTTCTACCCTGGGCAGAATTGTACTACAACACAAGCTATCATACAATCATCCAAATGACTTCTTACCAAGTTCTCTATGGTAGGCCCTCTGTGTTGCAGAGGTATATGCTAGGAACTTCACCAATTGAAGTTGTGGATTCTAAGTTGCAAACAAGGGAATAATTGGTACAACACCTTAGGGCTAATATCTCAAAGGCTCAAGCAAGAATGAAATGTATGGCTGGCTCCAAAAGGACTGACAAGTCTTTGGAGGTTGGCAATTGGGCATTGCTTAAGTTACAACCATACAGGCAGCAATCAGCAGTCTTACGGGTCAACCAGAAGTTGAGCAAAAGGTTTTGTGGTCCTTATAAGGTATTGGAGAAGATAGGTCCAATAGTATACAAACTAGAATTGGCCCTACCAGTAAAATACATAATGTATTTTATATCTCCCTATTAAAAGATTTTCATAGTTTTCTTCCCTCTCAAATCACTCCACTACCAAACTGTGTTAACAGCAAACCTTTAATATCTCCTTTGGTGATCCTAGACACTAAACAAGTGCCACATAAGGAAAAGGTCGTATAGGAAGCCTTAGTATAGTGGGATAGATTAAGCCCTAAAGACACTTCTTGGGAGGAGATAACTGCCTTGCACACTGCTTTTCCTAGCTTTGATCTTGAGGACAAGGTTAACTTGGGAGAGCCATGTAATGATACAAACAATGCATCAACTACTAGAGAAAATAATGCAGTTGTAATTGAAGACAGGAATTCAGAGGCAACACTTGATGTAACTAGAAGAAGTAAAAGGGAAAGCAAGGCCCTTGTTTAGATGAGAGATTACAACAACTAAAGAAGGAATAAAGAGAGCTAAAAGACTAAGCAAATGAGAAGTTAAATTCGAGAGGGAAAGTTAGTTAGACCTGTAATAGAATTGGTTAGGAAAGTTGTTAATTTGTTGATACTGGTAACAGTTGGGTTAATGCTTTAGTCTCTGTATAAATACCCTTGTAAAGGATCATAAGGAATCAATGAGCAAATTCAGAACAAATTTCTTCTCTTAGTAATTCTTCTTCTATCCTTTCCCCCATTATTTGAGTTTTGATCTTGAACTCATCAAGATCTTGATACATTCAGTATCATAGGGTTGTTATCTATTTTTTATTGATAAATTTGTTTAGGTGAATAATATCGTATTACAATCAAAAAACATTCTTGTGTATGAATTAATGATGTTTGAAGTCACTAATCATCAATACGAGTTTATGCTCTTATTTGGGCAGTTGCTTAAATTACAAAAACTTAAAGTTTTTAGAGCTAAAAGCTGCCTAAAACAAGGCCAATATGTAACTTAAATATAACTTAAATCACCAAAACTTAATGCTTTTAAAGTTAAAAACTGCCCAAATAAGACCAATGTATAACAAACTATTATATTCTTATACCATTTAAGCCTTGTCTAGCTCAAAACAACTGTAGAAATAAACACCACGACCTTATGGGCAAGCAAATTAAACCACCAGAAATCCATAAGCAATTTAAACCAGGCAAGGAAAAAAAAGGGCCAAAAAGCACCACGTGCGAAACACGTGTAGAATTACACAAATTGTTTATTTATTTATTTTTCGATGTGACTCCTTTTTAATTTTTTATGTTGCTTTTTTTTACGGAGTAGTTTTTTTCTTCTGTAGGCTTGCTGTACCAACGCCGGCACCAATTGTTTACTGTAGTTGTAATGAAAAAAAAATATTTATTCATGTCTAGGGTCCAGCCAAGTTTGAGGCAATACTGAGGCTGTCCACTGTCTCATTGGGCCAGACTTTTTTTGTTTTGAGAAATTCAATGGGTCAGTTGGACTTGCAGAATTTAGCCCAACTTGTTCTTCCAGGGTTGTACCAAGCGCAATCCGTTATAGCCCAACTAAGGTTAGTCGGTCGACACTCCCTTATAAAAGCCCGCATTCTATCAACCCTAATCTTCTACTGTCACAAAGAGAAGACGCACGCACGCTACAGACGGCGAGAGAAAGGCCGATCTAGCAACATGAAGGTATGCACCCAAATCAAAAATCTTGAATTATAACTACAAAATTTTATTGTTTTGTTTTTTATTCTATTTTCGATTTTTTTCTCGTTGGACTTCAGTTTCTTTTTTATTGATTTTCTGTGAACACTGCAGTTTAATATAGCGAATCCTACCACTGGGTGCCAGAAGAAGCTCGAGATCGATGACGATCAGAAGCTGTAAGTTCTTTTTTTTTTTCTCACTTTCTGAAATTTCGTCTCTTGATTGGTTGCTGGGAATAATTTGTGAACGGATAGTTTTATAATATACCCACTCAAGGCTAACTATTTTAATAATCCTCAATTCATAAGAATTTTGAAGCTTATGAGTGTTTTTATTCTGTTCATTTTGTGGGTACGAGAGTTAAAGGGTTTCTAAAAGTAGTTCAAAAAATGAGTAGCCTTGTTTTTATTTTATCTATAATTGAATTCTTTTGAGAATTAAAATTATCAGTTTTCCGCTCGGTGTAATAAGATTATCGGCGGCGGGTCTTTAATCTTTGTGAAATTGTTGAACCCTGTAAATTAATGGATGCTATTTGTAAAAGGTCAAATAGGATGATTGAAATATTTTGTACTTTCATTTCCAGATCTCTACTGTCATGAAACATCCTTAAAATGGTTTTCGTTTGATACCACTAGATGTTTAAAATGGATATGGCGATTAAACACTTGGAATTGAATATTACATTGATGTGTTTAGTGTTTTTTCTGTTGCCTACTTTTGTAATTGGCTATAATTAATATTTGTGATGTCAATTAACACAATTATGAAAAAAAAATAAACCTTTAATAATTTATACCACCGTCTTACTTGAACTTGACTGTCAAAACCAGTATTTTTTTTTTCTTTTTTACCTTATGTAGACTATTCGTAGTTTTAGCTGAGATTATATTTTGACATTGCTCTGGGTACTCACTTCATCTGCTTTTAATATGTATGTTGTGGTTGTATCATATGATTCTTTTAATGAGACACTAATTCTCAATATGTGAAATTCTGATTCAGTCGTGCATTTTATGACAAGAGAATCTCACAGGAGGTCAGCGGAGATGCTCTAGGAGAGGTATGCCGTTGTTGTCATTCTATTTTACTCATAACTCATACTTAATATGGTGTTTGATCAATTCATCTTAGAAAATGTAATTTGTTTGACAGGAATTCAAGGGCTATGTTTTCAAGATTATGGGAGGTTGTGACAAGCAAGGATTCCCCATGAAGCAGGGAGTGCTTACTCCTGGTCGTGTTCGTCTCTTGCTTCATAGAGGTGGGTAGATATGGATCATCATGCCTTGAGAATCAATCATAATCTGTTTTGGTGGAATTCTAATTTTAAATGTCACTCCGAAACAAGATGTCTTTGTTGTCACATTTCCTGCATCTCAAGAATTCGGAACCACCTTTTATTATGTTTTGGTTTTTGCTTTGTTTAAGGTATAATAAGTTGTTTGGTTATCAATATTAATGGTAACTGTATATTATGTCCATCTATGCTGCTTAATCTTTTTATTTATTAGCTTTTTGAAAATTATTTTGTCTCCTGGTGTGTGTTTGGATATGTTTTTTATTTTATGTTCTCAAGAAAATCAATTTGAACTAAAAACATATTTGAGTTGTTGTTGACCTTGAAGATTCTTTTTTTTCTTTCTCATCTCTCATTAAAACGTCATACATTTTAAAAAGGAAATTTATGTACTTTTTAAATTTGTGTTCTCAAGTTTTTCAAAATTGTTCTGAAAATAATTTTAGAAAACAACAGAAAGATCAAAAGATCTTTTAAAAAAACTATTCTTGAAAACTATTTTCAAAAACTTGTTTATGAAAACGGCAACCAAACATATTTTGGGTATCACAGAACTTTTTGTCATCTTTGAGAAGAGAAACCAAACATGCCATTAAGGCTTTCTCTCGGCCAAACTTGTTTTGAGTTGCAGCTTTAAGTCTTTAACTCTCAAGTGGTTGGTGTTCATTTTTTATTTGAACAGGCACCCCATGCTTCCGTGGATATGGAAGACGCAATGGAGAACGCAGGAGGAAGTCTGTCCGGGGATGTATTGTTAGTCAAGACCTTTCTGTTTTGAACTTGGTTATTGTGAAGAAGGGTGAGAACGATCTGCCTGGTTTGACAGACACTGAAAAACCAAGGATGAGAGGTCCGAAGAGGGCATCGAAGATTCGAAAGCTTTTTAAACTCTCCAAGGAAGATGATGTTCGGAAGTATGTTAACACCTACAGGAGAACTTTCACCACAAAAACTGGTATAGTTACTAGTCTCTTGGTCTGGCTTCCCTCTGTTTCTTGTTAACTTGGCTAAAAATAAAAATTGAATGCTTTGAATATATGATCTATTATTTGAAATGTTTGTTGAGGAGCTTTTGTATGGTTGACAGGGAAGAAAGTCAGTAAAGCTCCAAAGATACAGAGGCTGGTTACTCCATTGACTCTCCAAAGGAAGCGTCACAGGATTTCAGAGAAAAAGAAGAGAATTGCGAAGGCTAAGGCTGAGGCAGCTGAGTACCAGAAACTACTTGCCACCAGGTTGAAGGAGCAGCGGGAGCGCCGTAGTGAGAGCTTAGCCAAAAGGAGATCCAGGCTCTCTGCTGCTTCCAAGCCATCTGTTGCAGCATAGACAGATTCTTGAGTTTTGGTGAGCGGATTATCTCACCACTACTTAGTTTTTGGTAGTGATATGATATGCTTCTAGTGTTTTTGAAATCTTGAATGCTGTTTCATTTGTCATATTTTAGATACTTGAGGACTTGGTTTTGCTATCTTGCGCGTGTCATATGAGTTTGGTGTTCTACCTAATCATATGAAACTGTGTGGAATCTAAGCATATGAAACTGCTTGTTCTTGGTGATGTTTATTTCTCTCCCCCAACCCTTTCTGCTTATGTGCTAAGTATAAGGCTCTGAAGAGGGCCTTCTATGTTATTTTAAGTTTTTCTTATTATTAGGAGATTAGTCCTGTGGTGTTATCAATGATTTTCTGTTTACACTGGGTCGAGGGGGTTTCAGATAATCGCTTGGAGGCTAGAATTAGTTCCTGAACTTACTGATTTAAGCATATGCTTGTCAATGGGTTATTTGGAATGGATGCAGAAGAATGGACCATTGATTATTGCTCGTTTTCATTTTAGCTTCTCATTCCTTTTTTTTATGTTTTGTTTTGTTAAATGATTTCTATTTTGATTTTATATAAATAGAGCAAAAAAGCAATTTATTGTTGAAAATTGAAATTGTTCTCCTGAAACAATCCAAATTAAAAATAAAAAGCTGTTTTTCATTGTAAGAGGTTGAAAATGATATATAAAGTAATGAAGGTTTGAATGTTGATGGTAGTACCAGAACAATTTCATCTTAAATGGTGCAAACTTGTAGCAGAGAAAGGAGATGATATGGGCTACAAGAAAAACAAATGAAAAACTGAGAGATTTCGACGTTGCAATGGCTAGAAAACTAGCAGTAAAAACGTCAAATAAATCATTTTGCTGCCTAAAAGAGAACAACGGCCGAAAGATTGGAGAGTCGAATTAAGAGTAAAAGGAAAGATCTTTGTTTGGTTTTAAATACGACATCTCTGAAAATTTGGAGAGATGACTAATCAATCAAGTCAAATCTTTCTCCTGCAATCTTAGCCTTCAAAGCATCCTCCACTTTCAACAGGAGCGAGATCTTCCAAGGATCTTGCTTTGTTATGCTATCAAATACCTTGACAACAGTAGTGAATTTTGATGCATCTTCCACATCAAACCCACCAGTCCCATCAGCTATAAATTTGTTTTCCTTCTTGAAAATGTTGGATTCAAATCCTCATACCGTTCAGTTCTAACTTGTTTTGACTAATTAATCGATTGTATTGAAGATGTTATATGATCTTTGGGATAAATCAGATTTTGGTGAGAGGTATTCTTTCCTAAATTTGTTAGGAGGTTTGCTGATTTTCTTCTGAGATTTTCTTCCTTTTATGTTTTTTCTTTTCAAATTAGCTTATGTGAAAAAAATAATCCAAATGTCAAGAATTGATAGACAGTAGTTGTAATACTCGTATTCGTAAAGTAAGAGTATATAAATAATTTAATAAATATGACATAAAATTAAAATAATATATTCATGCGAAAAAATTAGTATCCAATAAAATAATTTTTTTAAAAATAAAAAAAAAAGTTTTTTTTTAAAAAAACAAACAAAACAAAAATAGGACGTCCCAACAAGTAGAAAAAATAATAATAAAAAAAGTTTAATAAAAAAAATGATGTCCAATAACATCAAGGGAAGAAAAAGTTCGAAAAAAAAAGAAGTAAAAAAACAAAGTAAAGTTAAAAAAAAAAAAAAAAAAAAGCTGAAAACGTGGCAGCACAATGAAAGCATTTTTATGCATGGCTTACAAGTTCAAAACTTGTACATACAGGCCCTCCAGCATCGCAATTGCGTGGAAGACTTTGAGGGGAGGGCTGTAGATATATTTTAAAGCAAGCAGTGGTTTATATATATATATATAATCGTAAATTTATAATTATACATATTGTTTTCGTTTACGTTTTCCTTTGATTTCTCGATTTCTCAATTTCTTTAAACATTTGGAGATCTAAAAAAAAATATCGAAAGAGCAAAATTTTAAAGAAGTTTACTACGGAATTTCACAGGGAGTCACGAGAAGCTATTAGAAAAATATAATGTAATAATGTAATGTTTATTTTTGAATTTCTGATATTTATGAAGTTTCTTCAAATTCAAAGTGGGAATTTTCAAAATGTGGTTTATAACGAATTGAAGAATAAATTATAAATTTAATATAAATACGATGTCAGGTGTTGACGATCTACAACTGAGAGAATTTCTGAGAGAAACAAGAAAGGTAAAGAGGTGATCCACGGGTAGCTTTAAGAGCTACATGGTGAGTTGGATTTACTTTAAGTAGTCTAAATAAAAATCAAATATCTAATGATAATATTAAAATAAATTATTAGCTTATGTTTTGGTGATAGATAAATATTTTGTTGATAGATATGATGTGAATATTGGACCGTAGAAAAAATTATTATATGAGAAGAAATATTATTAGAATAATAGATTGATTTAATAATAATAGTGATAAGTGAAATTCTTGATGAGCTATGGTTGATGTTTTGATACGAATTTTGAAGAGATGAATTTTGGTGAATCTTGACAAACTTTAATGGATGATTTGATGTGATTTGGGATGAAATTTAGTGGATCTTGATAAGTTTTAATGGATGATTTGATGTGATTTGAGATAAAAGAATTTTAGTGGATTGTTTATGTGCATATGCATTTAATAATATCACTGAAAGAACCGAGAAAGGACCGGTCCAATGGAACGACCATGACAGCTGGTATATGTTGGAAATAAAAGAGACACCGTGACAGTCGGTATATGCTGAAAATAAATTCCGTGACAGCCGGGATAAGCTGTAAAGAACCGAGAAGGGGCCAGTCTAAGATAACAATAACCTGTCGACAGGTGGGAAGACGTTCCCATCATAATCATTCATGCATTGTCTATGTTTTAATTATTGTTTGCATTATTGAAACGCTGAGGTGTGATGTATTATTGCGAATATAATTAATGATGGTTGAGTCTCACTGAAAGAGACAGTTATGGTGATAAGATTATTGAAATGCTGAGGTATTGTGTATTATTGTGAATATAATTAATGATTGTTGAGTCTCACTAAAAGAGACAGTTATGGTGATAAGATTATTGAAATGCTGAGGTGTTGTGTATTATTGTGAATATAATTATAGATAGATGAGTCTCATAGAGAGACAGTTATGGTGATAAGGACAATCTAGATGGTAGACTTTATTATGTGAACCTCATTACAAGGTAATTATGAGATAATTGATAATCTTGAGGTGAACCAATAAATAAGAGGAAGAGATTGATAGAGAATGGATATTATGACATGTGTATTGATAGTAAGGTGCTAGCATCAAGTGTATGAGATACAAATTGTTTTAAATATTAAAAAACTATTTATACAAATGAGTACTTTTAGTAAATTTAATTCACTGAGCTTGTGAAGCTCGCTCTTCATTGTACAATGATTTCAGGTAGTAGGTATGACAAATAGTTTGATGAGTTGAGGTTCAGACGAAACCATTATCTGTAAGCCATGTACGTGTCAACATCTTTAGACTAATGAGAAAATAAAAAAAAAATAATTGTAAATATTCATGTATTTTACTTTGTATCTAATGTTTAAAGATCATATTGATGTAACTCCCTTGATGAGGGTTGATGATTGATGTAAAATCTTCTATTGGAGTTTTTTATTTTTGTTGTTGCATATATATGTGTCGTGCTAGGATTTTCAAAATGTGATGATACTCTATCGGGGGTGGCCAACCCGGGATGGATCATTATAATTTTGGTATCAGAGCATTAGGTTTTTAAGATTATGTAGACTACATAAAAAGTAAGAAAATGGAAGATTAAAATAAATTATAATGAACAGTTTGAGGATGACACGTGGACGTGTTAGAGTTAGAGTTAGAGTTGTTGATTGGCGAGGGCATGGTAGGCCCCAATATTTTTGACAAGTCTAGATTGAGTCTGAATCTGATTCCTAGAAGGGAACGTGCTGATAGTATAGTTGATATTAATAATAGAATTGATATTAGTAAAGGGTGAGAGAATATGAAGTTGAAAGAGATGAGCTAAGATAAGCTCTTATATATGCTCTTGAGAAAATAAATGTAACAGATGATAGAGTTGATAGCTTATAGAATAGACTTGATGATCGGACTAGGGCAATGTTTGAGGTTGTTAATCCAGTAATGATGAACGTTTAAAAAGGGGGGAAAATGAGTTTGTGCATAAGATACAGGGAGGTTGTTAAGTTGAATGCTTTTTCGTTTGTAAACTCTTTTAAGCCTAAGTTTTAAGAGAAACATGTAGAAAGATTATTTAGTATTTTACCAGTGACTGACAGGCAGATGGTTGTCTTTGCTTCGTTTGAGTTAGAAGGAGAAGTTTTGGATTGGTGGGAGGATATTCTTTCCAGGATAAGTGCGGATGTCGATAGATCCTTAACCTGGAATGGGTTTAAGGAGATTTTCTTTGATAACTACTTTCCTTAGACCCCTAGAGCCCAACAAGATAGAGATTTTATTTAATTAGGGAAATGTATTGAATATGGCTCAGTATGATAATAGATTTGTGGCTCTGTAGAGGTTTGAACCAAAAAATGGTAGACATAGAGAAGAATAAGTGTAAGAGGTTCATAGATGATTTATGTTGTAAGGTTTGATCAAAACTATATGACATTAGGCATATGAATTATGTCAGATTGGTGGATATAACACTTTAAACTGATAAGGATGTGAGGGAGTTTAAGGGAAAGAGAAAGAGTGGTTAAAAAGGCTTAGACATGAGGGTTAAAGAGGTAGTAATAGTATGAGTGTACAGAGTGAGAGACCACCCCAAAAGAGGCATTCCTTATCACACGGAACTGAAGTACAGAGTCAGAGGCAAACAGAAAATGTTGCTTCTGTATCTCATAATACTATTGGTGGGACCCTTAGATTTGGAAGACAGGTTATGGGAACTCAAAGTCATGGTAGAGGAAGTAAGTATGCCACCAAGGGGAAGTGACAATCTGATTTATGATTGAGAGACAGAAGTTTGTTATAGATATATTTAAATAAGATAGTTATCTCAGAATTATCAAAAATTTGAAGTTCCTTATGTGTAAAGAAGGTAGACATATTAATGTTGATTGATTTTGATGCAACCCATTCTTTTGCATTCAGTATTCATATGAAGTCTATTGAAGTATGTATTAGTCCTTGGATGAAAAATATTTTTGTTGAAGTTTTCACTAGAGATAGAGTGATAATCATAAATGTTTACAAAGGTTGTGTGATTCACATCAGTAATAGAAAATCTAAATCTGATTATTATCTTTGAATATGGTTGATTCTTTTAGAAAGAAGATAGTGTTATCGATATGGACATGAGGAGTGTAACTTCTAGAGAGAACATAATATACTCTCGAACTATCTTATTTTACTCTGACTGCCAGTAGATGGTTAAATAAAGGATGTGATGAGTATTTGGCATACATGATGATTCTAGAAAGGAAAATAGAAAGTTAGAAAAAAAAATATAATAATAATCTTGGTAGAGAAAGATTTTCATGATATATTCATAAAGAGTTGTCTAGATTTTATCCCAGTAAGGAGATTTAGTTTCCTATAGATGTGATTTTGAGTTCATCACATATCTCTAATAGAACACTACATAACGACACCAATTGAGTTAAGAGAGTTAGAAGTTCAAGAATTTTAGATGAACAATTTATCAGACTTAATGTATTTGGGGGAACCCCTGTGTTGTTCGTGAAAGAGAAAGATGGAACGATAGGAGTATGTATAGACTACAGATAGTTGGAAGAAGAACAAATATATTTTACCCAGGATAAATGAATTGTTTGAGCAGTTGCAAGGAGTGAGAGTGTTTTCTAAGATAAACTTGGGATCAGGTTATCACCAATTGAAGATAGAGAAGGGAGACGTGCCTAACATTGTTTTTAGGACACATTATGGTCATAAGTTTCTTGTGATGACATTTGGATTGAATAATGTTCCATAAACATTTATGGATTGGATGAATAAAATGTTTGAACCATTTTATAATAGAAGATTCTTTCAGAATTTCTTCTATTATTGAGATACTGTTGAATAGACTGACCAGGAAAGATGTGAGATTTGTATAGTAAGGGAAGTGTAAGAAAAATTTTCCAATTACTAAAAGAGAAATTGACTACAGCTCTAGTATTGATGTTTCCTTCTGGTGATGAAGGATTTGTAGTGTATAGTGATGCGTCCCATAAATGATTGGGATATGTGTAACAGAGGAAAGTCGTGGCCCATACTTCTAGGCAATTGAAGATTCATGATAGAAATTTTCTTACTTATGACTTAGAGTTTGTTGCTATAGTGTTTACTTAAAAGATTGAAGATATCATTTGTATGGAGCCACTTGTGAGAAATTCATGGGTTATAAGAGATTGACATACTTACCTACCTAGAAAGAGTTGAATTTGAGGCAAAGATGGTGGATGAAATGATTAGTAATTATGATTGTAAAATTCACTACCATCTAGAAAATGCGAAGATGATAGCTGATGCATTGAGTAGAAAGTCTACAAGAAGGTTAACTGCTATTGGGAGTACTAGTGTGAAATTGATGATATATTTAAAAGAGATAAGAATGAAGTTGAATATCAGTGATAAAAGAACATGGTTAACAAATATGGTTGTATAGTCATCCATAGTACGATGCTTTAGAGATGCAAGGTAGAGATGAAGATATAGAAAAGATTAAGCATTGAGTGCTTACTAGAAAGCAATATGAGTTCAAAATTTGAAGTGAAGGTATTTTGGTATTGAAATATGGAATGCAAAGTTGAGAAAGAAGATAATGAGAGAGGCACATGATGAAGTAGATTCGATGCAACCAAGTAACAATAAGATGTATAGAGGATTGAGACAAATTTCTGGTGGTCAGGATTGAAGTATGATGTAGTTGAGATTATGAAGCTGTATGAAGCACCATGGATCATACTGTCAAAGAGAGGTGTTGTATTTACACCTTTTGTTTTTTTGAGCTTTCAGAAAGCCACGGGTACACAGTTGTAATTTAATAAAAATTTTCACGTTCAGATTGGATTTTCGAGTACTAGAATATATGTTAAGGACAAATGTGATGAATTTCTCAGTAAGCTGGGATGCTTATATGCCATCGATTGAAGTTGTTTATAATAATCAGGAGCAAATTAGTATTGGGATGGCACCGATTGAGACATTGTATGGTTGAAGGTGTAGAACTCTTATATGATTGAAAGAAATGTGAGAGAGAAATATATCTTGTTCATCAATTATTTGAGTTAACAATTAAGGGGATCAAATTGGTTAGAGAGAACCGTAAAGCAGCATAGAGTAGACCGAATAGCTATGCTGATACTAAGAGAAGATCTTTTGAATTTCAAGTAGATGATTGGGTGTAATTAAAAATATCTCCACGAAAAGGTATGTTGAGGATCAAAAAGAAAAGAAAGTTGAATCCGAGGTATGTGAGACCCTACGAGGTTGTTGAGAAAGTTGGGCTAGTTGTGAATAGCCTGGATTTGCCTCCAGAGTTGAAGTAGTGGCATATCATATTTCATGTTTCACTTTTAAGAAAGTGTTTACATGATGAATATTAAAATATTTCGCACAAAAATATATAAATTTAGAAAGTTTGGGCTTGTATACAAGTACCAGTAAAAAATTTAGACAAGAAGAACAAGACTTGTATAATACAAAATTTTCATTAGTTCAAGTCCTGTGACGAAATAAGGATATTGAAGAGATTGCGTGAAAGCATGAGACAATTATGAAGAAATATTATTCACATTTTATTTTTGGAGTAAAGTAAGAAAATTTCAGGGACGAAATTTTTGTAAGGTAGGTAGAATTGTAATACCCGTATTCGTAAAGTAAGGGCAAATAAGTAATTTAATAAATATGACATGAAATTAAAATAATATATTCATGCGAAAGAATTAGTATCCAATAAAATAATTCTTTTGAAAAAAAAAAATTTTAAAAAATAACAACAACAAAAATCGGACGTCCCCTAGACGTCCAACAAGTAGAAAAAAAATAATAAATAAAAAGTTTAATTAAAAAAATTTGACGTCCAATAATGTCAGGGGAAGAAAAAGTAAGAAAAAAAAAAGAAGTAAAAAAACAAAGTAAAGCAAGTGGTGGTTTATATATATATATATATATATATATATATATATATATATATATATATATATATATATATATATATATATATATATATATATATACTCTTTGTAATCGTAAATTTTTAATTATACATACCGTTTTCGTTTACGTTTTCTTTTGATTTTTCAATTTGTCTAAATATTTAGGGATTTAAAAAAATATATTGAAAGAGCAAAATTTTAAAGAGGTTTACTATAGAATTTTATAGGGAGTCACGAGAAGCTATCAGAAAAATAGAAGGTAATAACGTAATGTTTATTTTTGAATTTTTGACATTTATGAAGTTTCCCCAAATTCAAAGTGGGAATTTTCAAATTGTGTAGTTTATAACGAATTGAAGAATAAATTATAAATTTAATATAAATACGATGTCAGGTGTTGACGATCTACAACTAAGAGAATTTCTGAGAGAAACGGAAAAGACAAGGAGGTGATCCACGGATAGCTTTAAGAGCAACGCGGTGAGTTGGATTTACTTTAAGTAGTCTAAATAAAAATAAAATATCTAATGATAATATTAAAATAAATTATTAGCTTATGTTTTGGTGATAGATAAATATTTGGTTGATAGATATGATGTGAATATTGGACCATAGAAAAAATTATTATGTGAGAAGAAATATTATTAGAATAATGGATTGATTTAATAATAATAGTGATAAGTGAAATTCTTGATGAGCTATGGTTGATGTTTTGATATGAATTTTGAGGAGATGAATTTTGGTGAATCTTGACAAACTTTAATGGATGATTTGATGTAATATGGGATGAAATTTAGTGGATCTTGATAAGCTTTGATGAATGATTTGATGTGATTTGGGATAAAAGAATTTTAGTTGATTGTTCATATGTATATGCATTTAATAATATAACCGAAAGAACCGAGAAGAGGCCGGTCTAATGGAATAACTGTGATAGCTGGTATATGCTGGAAATAAAAGAGACACTGTAACAGCCGGTATATGCTGAAAATAAATTCCGTGACAGCCGGGATAAGCTGTAAAGAACCAGGAAGAAGCCGATCTAAGATAATAATAACCTGTCGACGGGTGGGAAGACGTTCTCATCATAATCATTCATGCATTGTATATGTTTTAATTATTGCTTGCATTATTGAAATGCTGATGTGTGGTGTATTAATTGTGAATTTAATTATAGATGGTTGAGTCTCACAGAAAGAGACAGTTATGGTGATAATATTATTGAAACGTTGAGGTGTAGTGTATTATTGTGAATATAATTAATGATGGTTGAGTCTCACTAAAAGAGACAGTTATGGTGATAAGATTATTGAAATGCTGAGGTGTTGTGTATTATTGTGAATATAATTATAGATGAATGAGTCTCACAGAGAGACAGTTATGGTGATAAGGACAATCTAGATGGTAGACTTTATTATGTGAACCTCATTACGAGGTAACTATGAGATAATTGATGATCTTGAGGTGAACCAATAAATAAGAGGAAGAGATTGATAGAGAATAGATATTATGATATGTGTATTGATAGTAGAGTGCTAGCATCAAGTGTATGAGATACAAATTGTTTTAAATATTAAAAGATTATTTACATAAATGAGTACTTTTAGTAAATTTAATTCACTGAGCTTGTGAAGCTCACTACTCATTGTACAATGATTTCAGGTAGCAGGCATGACAAATAGTTTGATGAGTTGAGGTTCAGACGAAACCATTATCTGTAAGCCATGTACGTGTCAACATCCTCAGACTAATGAGAAAAGAAAAAAAATTAATTGTAAATATTCATGTATTTTACTTTATATCTAATGTTTAAAGATCAGATTGATGTAACTCCCCTTATAAGGGTTGAGGATTGATGTAAAATCTTCTATTGGAGTTATTTATTTATTTTTGTTGCATATATATGTGTCGTGCTGGGATTTTCAAAATGTGATGACACCCTCTCAAGGGTGGCCAACCCAGGATGGGTCGTTACAGTAGTACACAATATTCAGTGCCACTTGTAAACCGAAGTTCATACCCAAGAGGAGGTGAATTAGGTTTTAAAAACTTTTATTAATTAATTTGCAAGTTTTTAAACAGTTAAATACACAAAGTACACAATCAAATAATATACTTGAAAGTAAAGAAGTTTAAGAAAGAGAAAATACAAACTTTGTTTATAGTCATTTGGCAATATCGGATTCTTACATCCACTCTCTTCAAGGAACTTCCTTGAAGTAATCTACTAAAACTTTAGTCGTACAACTTCACGTGTGTTGCACAAACTTTACAATCGATCTCTTCCTCACGGAAGCTACAATGAAGTATTTAATCCTAAACACTTTAAGAGTTATATCAATTTTTTTCCTTTACAATAAATGAAGTGTTTGGGGGAACTCCGGGTGCCACGTGACATACACTTGTTACCAACTGTTGGTGCATGAGACATTTTAAGAGTCTCTGTTCATGAAATGGTTAATGATTTTTATAAAAGAAAATTAGATCAAACACTTAAAATGTTTTATGTGTTAAAAAAAACTGATTTTTTTTTTAAAATTGTTTTCAGTGCTACCATGAACAATTATAATTTTGAAAAATCATAAACTAAACTATCAACTTCTAATTACTAGGTCAAAGTCAAAGAACTTACTGTTGATAGCTAGCTATGTTTCTTGCTTAGTATTTTAATATATATATATTTAATTATGCCACTTAAATTTCTTGCATCAGAGCTTTGCACTTCTGTTGCATTACCACAGGGATTTAAGCATAAATTTTATATGCAAATTAATATGCTGATCCTCTACTTTTAATTTGCTTCGTTAATCAAGTCAAGGAAAACCTCAAAGCTTTTAGGGAAAACCATCTCATGAATCCACTAGTGAAATTTCAAGATCTAAAACCCAATTTTATTTTCTTTTTTCCTATTTTTTTCATTTCAATGTAGTTTTCCTGAAGGTAAGTTCTAAACTGCAGTTGGGGTCGCAAAACGCGATTTCATAGCGTTATCGTGGTTATGGATGCCGCGGATTATAAGCATTGCGATCGTGAATTTTATTTATTTTAAATTTTTGCATAATTTACTATAAAATAAAATAAATATAATAGATGTAACCCTAACCCCTTTTTACAATATTTCAAGTAATCTATTATATTTTGGTTCAATTTTAAATTAGAAGCATATGTGATCTATGAATTGTTTTAATTTATATCTTGTTGTCGAGAGATAAAAATGTTAGATATAGTAACAAATTGAAATTACATTTCAAGTTGAAGTCATTAACTAATTTAATAATAATATAATTAATGGTGTGTTTAGTATGAGATAAAAATAAGTGGAAAGAAAACTATGTGTAATGATTTTTTTTTTAATAGGAGATAAAAATGAAAGGAAAGTAAGGGCACGACTCAAGAAGACTAGTTCTATAATTAAACTTTTGGTTCAATGTTTTATTTAATTGGGTTAAAACTTTGTTTAGTGTATTCATATTATAGCCCGTAAGTTCAATACTTGTGGTAAATATAGTAGTTTGAGCCTATTAAAATTATAAATGTATATAAGAACGAGTGGAGAAACTTATCCCACTCAAATCTCAAGTAAATAAAGTTGTTTGAGCCTATTAGAATTATAAATGTATATAAGAACGAGTGGAGAAACTTATCCCACTCAAATCTCAAAATGTTTTGAGATTTTTTTAAAATAAAAAAATACTAAGACTCCGCAAAAATCCAATTTTAAATAAATAAAGATAAAAAATTTTAATAAACAAATATATAAATTTTATTCTCTTTCAAATTTCAAGATGAACCTAAATAAATTATAAATTTTTCTCTCTGTTTCCTTTTTTTTCAGTTCGTTTCTCCTTCTTCAAGATTTATCTTTCTTAAAAAATTTGCTCCATTTAAATTTTTCATTATTTGAAAGAAATGGTGGTAACGGGACCGCTTGGTGGTAGTTGTGAATATTTAACAACTTATTTTTGGGAACTTGACTTTGATAACGTAATAAACTTGCTGACATAATGATTGAGCTTTAATATCAATTTGTTAAAAATAATTTTTTTTTTGTTATGATGGTGTCAATCTTGTATCTAATTTTTTTTCCTATGTATGAAAATACATATTAATGATTTTGAAAAAAGTATTTGCAAGTGTTTTGCAAAATTTTCTCTCAAATTATAATAAATTTTCATTCACATCTCTACTTCTCCAAGTTTTTAATTATTGCGAAGTCTTTTGTATTCACAGAAAAAAAAAAAAAAAGAGGAATTCAAGCGATTATTAATTTTGATTTTCGTGAGATAAATAAAAGAATTTGTCTGGTTTTCGCTAGAGAGAGAAAAAAAGAATTCAAGTGGAAAAAAAGAAGAATTGTTGTGACCCTCTTTCATAGGTGATGAAAACTTATATTGTGTATCTGATATTTAATAATTTCTTAAAATGAGTTATAATTTGAACGAAAATACAAATATTATTTGATTAATTTTTGGCCTTACCTAGAAGAAATTCCTAACTTCGCCCGAGATCACTAACTAATACTAATCTAGTACTAATATTATGTATACTTATGCATACTTTCTCTGGTTCCGTTGCTACTGCGGGCTTTATGCAATCTATCGGATCATATAGATATCCTTTCAGAACAATATAGGTCGTCGAAAGGATCTCAGAGACCAATCAAAGCACAAAAGCCTAGATCTTTCAAAAAATGGATTCCTATTCGAAGAGTGCATAACTGAACGATTCGAGACCTGTCAATCACACGAATTATAAACAGAAAGAAAAGAAAACAAGATTTACCCAAGTTTACCCAAGAATAAGGCTACATCTTGCCAGAAGTTTCTTATTATCAACCTCATAAATCTCTTTGTTACAATGTATGCTCAGTATATAAAGAGTATTTATATGCAACTTAAGACATCCTAATTAGAGTCTAATTAGGTTTACGTTCTGCTGCAGAACTACGGCTTTTTATGGGCCCAAGCCTAAACCGCCAAGCAAAAAACTAGGCCCAACTCATATACATGGCCTAAAAGTTTCGAGGGTGTTGCCTCCTGGAAGCAGGACCCCCGTGTTCGTCCGGGGTTCTACAGATCTGGTCCCGTGAAGTATGCACCAACTCTAACAATCTCCCACTTGGTAAATACTTCACACACATGGAAAACTTCCTAGGACTCTGTTTCTTCAAGCCTATCTCAGTAGCACACCACTTAAACTTTGCTAGACTAACTGCTTTAGTCAAGAAATCTGAGTTGTTCACTGTTGTATTGACTTTCTCCAAGATTATAACATTTTCTTCAATCTCTTCCCTGATGAAGTGATATTGGATATCAATGTGCTTTGTCCGTGAATGAAATGCATGATTCTTTGCTAAGAAGATAACACCTTGATTGTCACATTTCACCTTCACTGTTTCTTGTTTAAACCCAAGCTCAACACACAACCTTTGAAGCCAAACCACTTCCTTTCCAGCATGAGTTATTGTCATATACTCTGCTTCTGTAGATAAAAGGGTAACAATACTTTGCCTTTTGCTCATCCAACTCACTATCCTACCAAATAGATTGAATACATACCTACTTGTAGACCTCCTGCTATCAATGTCTCCTCCCCAGTCAGTATCAACTGATCCTACAATATCAAGATTCTTCTTACCTCCTATACCTCCATAACATAATGCAAACTCTGACGCGCCACGAAGATATGTAAGAACTCTCTTGATTGAAGTCCAATGCTCTTTCCCAGGATTAGACATATATCTACTCAATACTCCCACTGCTTAGGCAATATCTGGTCTCGTACATAACATGGCGTACATCAAGCTTCCAAACGCACTAGCTTAAGGTACATGTGCCATATCTTCAGCTTCTTTCTCCGTCTTCGGACATTGTTCCGTAGATAACTTGGTTCCCAAAAGCATGGGAGTCCCTACCGGCTTGCTGTCAGACATGTTGAATTTCTTCAACACTTCTTCAATATACTTCTTCTAACTTAGCCATAGTTTTCGATTTTCACGATCCCTCTTTATCTGCATGCCCAAGATAAAGTTTGATGGCCCTAGGTTTTTCATGTCAAACTGCCTTGCCAACAATGCATTCATAGTGCTAATTATCTTCCTGTTATTTCCAATCAACAGCATATCATCCACATACAAGGTTAAAATGACAAAATCAACCCCTAACCTTTTCACGTAGACGCAGTGATTAGCATAGCTGCGAGTGAACCCAAGATGAATGGCATATGTATCAAACTTATGATACCATATCCGTTGTGACTGCTTTAGTCTATACAGAGACTTTTTCAATTTACAAACCAGCTCTTCCTTGCCTTTGCTCACAAAACCTTCGGGCTGTTTCATGTAAATTTCCTCCTCTAAGTGCCTATAAAGGAAAATTGTCTTCACATCCAGTTGCTTAACCTCTAGATCATAAGCAGCTGCCATGGATAAGACACATCTAATAGATGTCAACTTTGCTACCGGAGAAAACATCTCACCATAGTCAATTCCCTCTATTTGCGAGTACCCCTTTGTAACCAAACATGCCTTATACTTTTCTACTATTCCATCTGCATTTGTTTTCTTCTTGAAAATCCATTTACGCCCAATTACTTTCCTATTTTTAGGCAATTTCACAAGGCTCCATGTTTCATTCTTGTCCAGTGCCTACATCTCCTCTTTTATAGTATCCTCCCATAGATTTGCATCCTCCGAGGTCTTTGCCTCTTTCACTGTGTTAGGATCATCACCAATAATATTTAAAGCATATAATGCACTACAAGCACTAGGGGAATACCTGATGGGTGGTTTCTTAACCCGTGTGGATCTTCTTATGATAGGCGTGGTCTCTACCTCCGAGCCAGCATCCTCATCCTCATCCTCTACATCAAAAACATGAATATCTTGCTCAGACCCAACTGACTCTATATCTGAAGTATCTGGTGCAGTCAGTGGGGTAGTCTCCCACTCTTTATCTCTCGGGCTAAGATCAATCTGAACATATTTTGGCTGTTCCGGTACATCTTGGACAGCCGCCACATCCTTTTGTGTTTCCCTGAACACAACATCTCTGCTGTAAACTGTACTATTGTTTTCTAGATTCCATAACTTGTACCCCTTGACCCCATCCTTATAACCAATTAAGATGCACTTCACTGATTTGCTATCAAGTTTGTTCCTCTTTTCTTTTGGCACATGCATATAAGCATCACACCCAAACACCCTAACATGAGCCAAACTCTGCTTCTTCCTGAATAATGCCTCAAACGGTGTCTAATCTTGTAAAGCTGATGTAGGTGATATGTTCTTCAGATAACATGTCGTAGCTACAACCTCTGCCCAGAACTCCGGCTCCAAGCCTGCACAACTCAACATACTCATCGATTTCCCAATGAGTGACCGATTGAGTCTCTTGACCACCCCATTCTGTTGAGGTGTATATGGAGTTGTTTTATGTCTTGTAATATTGTTTACCACACATAATTGCTCAAACTTATCTGAGCAAAATTCCCCTCAATTATCTGTTCTCAGTACCTTTATCTTTCTTTCAATCTGATTTTCTACCAATGCTTTAAACTCACGGAACTTATCAAATGCTTCAGCTTTACTCTTAATGAAATAAATCCATGCATATCTTGAAAAATCATCAATGAAAAAGACATAGTACCTTGATTTTCCAAGAGATTGGACCAGAATTGGCCCAAACACGTCACTATGTATAAAATCCAGAATACCCTTTGTCCTCGTGCCAGCGGACTTAAAACTCACACGGTTCTGCTTGCCATGTAGACAATGCTCACAGAAATAGAATCCCATAGAGCAGTATAGGACTCCCTTCACCATCTGCTTTGATGATAAATTAGATAGTCCATTTTCACTGATATGCCCAAGTCTCTGATGCCACAACATAGAGGACGTCGCCTCATCATCAGTCGACTTCTCAGAGATAAAACCTTCACTGCACTGACTTTGTACTATATTTTCCAGCAGCTTGTACAACGTACCATACTGAACACCTCGTGCAATTACTAACAATCTATAAGTCATCTTGCACGAATTTTTGTCACAACTAAAATTTACTCCCCCATCGGTCATCTCGCTGACTGATATTAGGTTCCTACTGAGACCCGGAATATGTATCACGCCTAAAGTGTTCTAATTGTCCCATCATTCATCCTCAACTTTTCCTTCCCACGACCAATAATTTTCACCGAAGAGTTATCTCCCAATAAAATGTTTCCCCCATCAAATGTTTTATACTCACAAAACCAGTTCCTGTGAGGTGTCATGTGAAAGGATGCTACTGTGTTAATTATTCAAACACTCTGATCTGATTGAGCCAAACAAGATGCCATATTTAAGTCACCGGCATCATCATCATACTGGTTCCTGTTGCCTGAAGCTGATATCTCGTCTATTCGCTTTTCAGGGTTTATACTCTTACTTTTGCACTCTTTCTTTAGATGCCTAGGCTTCCTACACTTCAACCCAGATTTATCCCTACTTTTTGATCTTCCCCTGAACTTGGGTTTATCACCATACCACTTATAGTCTTTATCATGGATTCGCCGTCTCACAGATAAGGCCAACTTTGATGAGTTTTTTGTACCCTGCCGCCTCATCTCCTCAGATAATAGGACTACCACGACATTCTCAAAAGACAGATCAGTCGTACCACTACCAATCGCAACTATCAAGTTATCCCACGAATTAGGCAATGAACAGAGCAACGTAATAGCCTTATCGTTATCCGCCACATCAATACTAATAGATAATAACTGATCTATCAAAGTGTTGAACTCATTTAAATTAATAGAGAAAGAATCGCCCACAGCCATCTGAATGTTGTATAACTTCTTCCCCAGAAATAGTTTGTTTATTAGAGATTTACTCTGATAAAGACTTTCTAGCTTCTTCCAGAGATCTTTCGCAGTCTTTTCTCCAGAAACGTTTATCAGGACAGAATCGGTCAGGCATTACCGAATTAGACTTCGTGCCTTCCAATCGAGCTTCTCCCACTCCCTGATGGTCACTGAAGATGATGTTGAAACCACCACCGACAACGCCTCTATCGTGGACGTCGTACTCTTCGGTATCTCATCGACTATCACCGTCCACAGATCCATATCCACAAGTAGATCCTCCATCTTCAGCTTCCATAACTTGAAGCTCTTCTTTCCGAACTTCTCGATTTCAATCTGTGATCCAATCGACATCTCTGATCGTTAATCCTCGAACACAAGGCTCTGAAACCAATTAAACGATTTGAGACTTGTTAATCACACGAATTATAAACAGAAAGAAAAGAAAACAAGATTTACCCAAGTTCACCCAAGAATAGGGCTACGTCCTGCCAGAAGTTTCTTATTATCAACCTCACAAATCTCTCTGTTATAATGTATGCTCAGTACAAGTATTTATATGTAACTTAAGACGTCCTAATTAAGATCTAATTAGGTTTTCGTTCAGCTGTAGAACTACAGCTCTTCGTGGGCCCAAGTCTAAACCACCAAGCAAAAAACCAGGCCCAACTCATGTACATGGCCTGAAATATTCGGGGGTGCTACCCCCTAACCTGTGCCCACTCTCCGAGGAGCGGGACCCCGTGTTTGTCCGGGGTTCTACAGATCTGGTCCCGTGAAGTATGCACCAACTCTAACAATAACCGCATGGATAAGCTCACACTAACCCATCATTTTGGGATCCAATTTGGGATTTTCCTCGAGGGGTATCGGTAAGGAATTGGAATGTAATAATATCGATTCATATAGATACAGAAGAAAAGGTTCTCTGTTGATTCAAGTGTTGTACCTATGGGATAGGGATAGAGGAAGAGGAAAAAACCGAGCTTATGTACGCTAACGTCATTTTCTAAAATGACGACAGGATCTTTACCAGTTGCCACCACTGAAACCTAAAGTAGACGTGCTGAGTGACAGCAGACCCAAAAAACATTGTTAAACAGAAACAAATAATAATGGATCCTGGATTGTTTCCACACAAACTTTCACTAATCCATATCTACATGTGCATTACATTTTCATAATCTAAATTGTACCCTAGAGCAACACGGACCTGAAATTTTTCTAGGGCCTGTCTGCAGGAGTATTCAATTTGTAACAGAACTTGCATAAGAAAATAAAGTGCTATTTTTCACTATTCATTCAAGTAATTGCGTCATATAAGATCCAATCCTTGCATGGAATAGAGCCATAATTAATTTAATCTATTGATGCAGTTACAGAACACACCTTAAATTTAGCCAAGTGATAATAAGAACAGAAGAAAGAATCAAAGAGGACAAAATAACGCCTAGCTGAAAATTTGCCCGTCTGCAAATAAGCAGCTGCACTACCTACCTGTCCACAAAAACAAACAAGAGTGAGACACACACACATAAAAAAAAGTTCACTTTTCATATTGCTTTGCGAAAGGCTGATACACATAAGGCATTAATGAGTACAAAATAAATAAATAAAAATTGATTCCCAAGAGATAGTAAGTAAAACTGAAATGATGTAGGTAACCAAGAGAGAAATAAGAGGATCAAGGAGAAGAATAATAGAGAGAGGGAAGAAAAATAACAAAGAGAAGAAAAAAATCAAAGTAAATAAGGGGCAAAGGTGAAATTTTTTGGATAAGAGATATAATGAGATAAAGATCAACTTTATTTAATAATCAATGTCTAAATAGTTTCAACATACTATAGGTGCTTATATAGGCACCAATCCTGAACATAATAGGAAACCTTGAAACCCTAATAATATAAATACTAATAAAATCTATAATTTTCTAAACTAAATTCCTACTATACTACTATTTACTCCTAATAAAAGTATATTTACAAGAAAAAACCAACAAATCTTAAAATAATACATATAGTTTTTTCCATTTTGCATCATTCTCCCCCACTCTCAAAAAACTTGACCTCAAGTTCTGAAGTGGTGTAGTATCAACCAGTGTTTTCGGAGGCGAGGGCGTTGGGCGATGCGTTTTGCCTTAATGAGGCGAGGCGTTGTGGCATAAGTCTTTTGAAACATTTGAGCGTTTTGAATAAAATAATATTAATTAAATTATAAAAATACTAAAAATTTGAAATAATATAAATTAATTAATTATCAATAAACTTTACTAACTTAAGACCTATGAATGAATATTTATCAAAATATTTTTACATAAATATCAAAAAAGTTGATGAAAATTTTAATCACATCTGATATTAGACGTGCACTATCGTTTGTTGCATATGTATCCATCAATTTACACTATGGTCCTCCAACATAGTGGCTGTATTTGTAATAACGTCCAATCAAAATGTTGAAAATTTAAAATTCTGACCTGAAGAGCTGAAAATCCGGGTAAGTATTTTAAATCTTTTGGGGTGTTTCAAAATTTTAATTAAACAATATTAATTAATTAATTAGAATAATAAAATAATTTTAATTTTAATTAATTTTTATCAAAGTTTAGTACTTTACTAACTCTCTATAGTGTGATAATTATAATTTTATAAATATTAATATATATTTATATATAAATTATATGAAGTATAACTTATATTTCTATATTGTTGTAATTTGTAAGTGATTAATTAAATAGTTTGTAATTATTATTAAGATAGATAATATGTATTATATATTTATGAAGTGTAATAATGTTACAACAAGAGTGCTAGCTCAATGGTTAAGTTCTATGACACTTTAAGTCATGGGTTTGAGCCTCAGAGAAGAAGACTTAAGGGGATTATTATTAAAACGATGTTGTTTTGGTTAAATGGAGCTAATTTCATTTAACTCAAAACGACCTCGTTTTGAGGTGCAGGAACAAAAAAAAAAAAATAGCACTGGGTGTACGCCTAGACCCGAAAAACGAATGCCCAACGAGAGTTTCACCCCAACTTTCACACTCACCCAGACCTGAAAAACGAACGCGAGAGTTCCGCCCCACCTTTCACGCCTCTGGGCTTTTTTGCCCCATTTCGCCCCTATATCAACATTTTTGGCACATGAGAGACTTGGAACTATGGTGAACTTTACGAAATCATTAGGAAACTTGAGTTGCAAAGTCTTTCTTCTCTTGAAAATTTTGAGGCATATCAAAATCAATAGAAGGAATAGCACGCATAACGACGATGTTCACATTTTTTTCTAGAACGTGCTCAATAGGTCCATTTTGATGTTCGTTTACAAATTGTTCTCCAACGGTGTGCCTTGGTTCTTTTTGTAAAGAAGATGCACGATGTAAAGCAACCTGCATGGATTGAAGCTCAGCTTTCTGGATTTGAAGCTCATCTTTTTGTGCTTGAAGCTCAAGTTTAATGTCTTTCACCTCTTCGACACTTTTAGGCATAAAGTTTCAGGTCTAATGATCCTTTTGACAACCTCAAATTCAAGATCATTTACACCAATTTGGGAAGAACATTCACATGTAGACAGTATAATTGTGTTGGTATTAGTTGAGTAACACTTGATATCCAATTAGCAACATCCATCATAATTATGGCAACCATGAAGACACGATCAAGCCTAGAGATCATCTTGATGAAACCTAAATTGAAATGAGCTTGGAAACCTGTTGATTTCTGCAATATCCTGATTTTCTCCACAAACTCATATTGATTGAAAATCTGATACAACACATCCTTTGTGACCGGATATAACATATGATGGATTCTTACTAATAGAACTTGATTTGACTCAGTTGAACCCATTCCTCATCAGTGGCTGCTAAAGTTGTTTTTGTTTTCTCTTTTTTCTTTCTGCTTTTCTTCTTCTTTTTTCAGACAAGTATGAAAACAAAAGAAACCCAATAAAAATTAAAATTATAGAAACCTAAAAACAGTACTGTAGTGATACTGTAGCGATACTATAGCAGAATTGTTCACGGTATTGTAGCAGTTTTTTTTTTCAAATCAGATGGGAAAAGAGGATATTTTAGCTTCGATACCACTTGAAGTATGACAAGGTAACCAAGAAAGAAGAAAAAAGGGGATCGAGGAGAAGAATAATAGAGATAGGAGATAAGAATAAGAGAGAGGATAAGAAATAAGAGGAAATAAGGGGCCAAGGTGAGGAAATAGAGAGAAAAAGTGAAGAATTAGGGGGAGGATAGATTATGAGACAAAAATCGCCTTTATTTAATAATTAATGTCTAAATAATTTCAGCTTATTAAAGGTGCTTATATAGGAACCAATCCTAAACATAATAGGAAACCCTAGAACCCTAATAATATAAAAACTAATAAAATCTATAATATCCTAAACTAAAGTTCTATTATATTACTACTTGCTCTTAATATAAGTATATTTACAAAATAATCTCACAAATCTTAAAATTATACATATATTTTCTCCCATTCTGCATCATGAAGTTTAAGGAGTTATTGTGTTTTTGATTTTTTGTAACAAAGATAAAGGGAGGGAGTAATATGATCTTTTTTACCAAAATCAACCCACGAAATCGATTAACCCCTCAGATTTATTTCACACATCACAAAAAAGTGAGGAATTGTATTCTCTCAGAACAAAGCAACTAGGCCAAGCTGGCCATGTCAAGAAGCATAACAGAAACAATGCACACTGTGATGGCACCTCCTCGTATCTAAAGCCCCAACATCACATTTCAAATATATAATTGAAAAGTGGAGAATTTATACAAATAATCATTTATATCTTCATCTAGATCAAATGAAACCAAGAATAAGTTCATGAAATAGAGATTTATACTAACGGACAATGATCCATATCACGGTTGCTCGAAGTGTATAAAGAGAGAGAGAAACTCACTGTGAGAGGAAACAAAGCAACAGAGTAAATAGGAAATTTGATTGCCCTCCATATCAAGGTTGCTTTAGAAACATCTTCTTTTTCCTCTTCACGAGCATCGTCATAGTAGACTGCATTACTCTTGGATTGCTAATCTTCGTCTATATGTCTTATGGAAAAACTTTTGAGTATTGCAACAGAACTGTGATGATCTTTTAGAAGCATCTAAGGAAATAATTCCCTGATAAAACCTGGGGAATAAACAATGTCATTGAATGAAGAAACTTAATCTATGAACTCTATACTTCCCACTTTCCGTTGTAAGGTTAGGGGAATAGGTAATATTAAATCAAATTGTGCAAGAAAGTGGTAATAAAAGCATTATCTTTTGAACTCTAGGCTCCTCAACATGATGAGTATGTTTTATTTTCTGGCATATATTCCAGAGAAGTTAAAGGATTGCAGATCATAATGCAACTAGTTCTTTCTGATGCTGTTACCTAGATTTAAGAGTGGGATTGCCAGAAAAGTTCAAATGTCATAAAGAGCATATGTTTAGCACAGGATCTTACATCATATTAAAATTTAAGGGTTGGAGTAAACCAGAAATCAACTGGATCAGAGTTCAGAACTAACTTTGATAAACACGTCTAACTGTTTGCCGCAATAACCTAAGATCAACAATGGAAACAGGGGAAAGTAAATTAAGAAAAACATAAATTTTGGATTAGGTGGTTGCTCGAGAAAGAAATCAATGGCAACAAATAAATACAAAGCAAGTAGGAGTTGGATTCATAACTATAACTTTGAATGCATTTGAACTTTTTCACAAGTATTTGTTTTTTCAATACTGACCCTTCCTCTCTGTTATTTGCATTGCCACTTTTGATTCTGCATTTTTAACTATGCTACCAACTTCAGAACTTCACACATACAGAAATACTATATCAGCACAATGATTCGTAAGTTCTATTGGTACGATGACAGATTCGTAAATAAATAGTTAAGCTCACACAATGTATCATTTTTTTTCTTTTAATTTCCAGCCGTCTGTGGCATTATGCCTTGTGTACTTGTGTCTAATTGAGAATTTAGAACTATAGTAGCCCTCAATAACTAAACATTAAGTTCATTCCACTTCAAAACATAAAATTCCTGTCCTACGACAACAATGTATATATTATTAAAAAGAAGAACAATAAAGGAATAAACAAAAAAACTATACGTTGAACATTGTTAGAAGGTGCTAAAAAGGAAAGGTAATAAAACTTGCCTTGTCAAATAGTCCGGATTGTGCAAGTAATCATTGGGTTTCTTCAGTCCAGAACCAACATTAATGTTACAGAAGCCAGCCGCCATTGGTATCCACATATTGCTATGTTATCTGCAACCAACCAAAAGTAGCGTTTTTATATGAAATCACCCCTAAAGTTTAGGAGTTGTCTCAATTTGAACCCTACGTTTTCAATTGAGACAAGTTTTCATTGCATTTTATATAATCTCAGATATCACTTTCTGTCAACATTTTCTCGCTTGAATATAGGGTAAAATACCATTACCTCCTCAACTGTAGGCGGTAGCAGAGGGAGAAGCGGAGCTGGGCCAGATCGCCGCTGATGAGCGCTACTGTTCACGCCACCTATGACTGAATAGGATAAAGAAAAAGCAAAATGAGAAAATACCTTCTAATCCAGCAACCGCAAATGAGACATCTCTCGTGTCATGGAAAGATAACGGCAATAAAAATAGACGGACAAGTTTTGCTAAATCCTGTCTTTATCGAGAAAAATATCTGCTCATTCTGCTGAACTGTTAAATGTACTTAAATCCCGTTTTATTGGGGATGTGTTTTAATCACAGTTAGAGATTAAAGTGAGATAAAATTTTTTATTTTTATTTTTTGTTTCATTTTTATAATAAGATAAAATTTATCACATTTATTTGGGATTAAATTTTTGAATAATAATAATATTATAATTATAATTATTATTATTATTATTTTAATATGATTATAATTATATAAATAATATTAATATCTTTATCATTATAATTAAGATAATAATAATTATGATCATTATTGCTATGATATTATTATAGATATGATTATAATATTATATTAATTATAATTATTATCATTCATAATTGTTATATTATTGTTATAATTATTACTAATAATATTATTATATAAAAATTATTATAATAATAATCTAAAAATATTATTATTATAATATTACTATAAGTATGATAATAATTATATTATTATTATAGCTATTATAATAATAGAAATTATTATATGTTATTTATTATTATATTATTATTATCATTACCATCATTTTTATACTTATTATATTATAAAAAAATATTTTTAATAATATTATAGTTATTATAATTATTATTATAAAATAATGGTTATTATAATTGAGCATTTTCTATTAAGACTAGAAAATAAAATATTTCATTGGTTTCAGAGAAAATTCTATTAAGTAAATCCTTTTTAATATTAGTTTAAAAAGTAAATCCTTCTTTTAAATAAATCCTTCTATTAAATAAATTCTATTAAGTATCATTTCATAGATACAAACAAAACTTACATTTGAAAATATTGTAGTTTCATATAATCTATTAAGTCAATCTTTTTTTTTTTTTTTAATTTGGTATAAGATATTGTATTCATTGAATATTTACTTGGTCTAATTAGTTTCTTTTATAAAAAAGATTTTATTTCTTTTCAGCAATATTGTAATAATTCTTCATTAATTTGAATAGGTTCGGCTTTTGTTGGAATATTTTTTTCATTAAAGTCTTTTTTTTTAAGGAAGATGAATTATATGCCTTTTTATTTCCTAAAAAGCATTGAGAAGATCATAAATAAATTTTTCTTTCTAAAATGAATGTTGTCAATCATTTCTTGAAAATACTTTTGACAAGAAAACATCTTTATGTCATCTAAAGTCTTGTAAAGTTAAGCAAGTTAAATTTGAAAGTATTTCTAAAATTCTTTCTTGAAAATGTTCTCATTCACTAACAAAATGTTTTGTTATTGCAAATATAAGTGTTGGCACAGAGTCTTGCACTTGTATTGTTGTTGTTAATTGTTGATTTGTTTGAGAATGTTCTATCTTCTTGTCTTACACATTTAAAACTAATTGTTTTTGTTCAAAAGTTAAATAGTTATCTCATCAGCCTTTAAGTTAACCAGTAAATCCAACTACTAACATTTTAACTATTTTGTGATTTTGTGTTTTATGTATTTGTTTTATATGTAGTGGCTATTGTCATTTCTTGAAGAGTATTGATTATTCTATGTTTACTCATGCCATCTAGATTTCATTCTTATATATTAGTATTATCATATTTGGTTTGAACATTGAAACATCTATTTTTTATTTGAAAATTAGGAGGTGTTAGTCTAGAATAATTAATTTTTGTTGTTGGTAAAAGAGCTTTATTATTTCTTATTATATATTTTATTTATAGTAGGGGTTTCTTGAGCATTTTATATCAGTTTGTATCATCGTCCAAATTAATTAAATCTCATGTATTTAACATATGAAGAATTTTCTCCTATAATATGAATGCTTTTTGTCTTACATAATAAAGGATTTCATTATCATTTTAATACGATTGTAATTATATAATAATAGTAATATCTTTATTATTAAGATAATAATTATTTTTAACATTATTACTATGATATTATTATAGATATGGTTATAATATTATTATAATTATAAATATTATAATTATAATTATTGTTATAATTATAATTATATTATTATAATATAAAGATATTACTATAATATTACTATAATTATGATAATAATAATTATATTATTATAGTTATTATAATAATATAAATTATTATTTGCTATTATTATTATTATCATCATCATTATCATCAATATCATAGTTATTATACTTATTATAATAATTATTTTATAAGAAAAAATGATTTTTAATAATATTATAATTATTATAAGAATAATGTGATACTAATTATAATTATTATTCATTATAATGATAATTATTATAATTATAGTTATGATAATACTAAATAATAATTATTATTATAAATATAATTATAAAATTATTATTGTGGTAATTATAATAACGATTATTATATTTACAATGATAAAAATAATAATTTCACAAAAATTATTATTTATTATTTTTATAATAGGAATAATAATTATAATATAATAATATTTATAATAATATATTAATAAAAATAATAATATTTATCATTATTATAATAATATTATTCTTATAAAAATTGTGATATATTGTATTCTACCTAATAAGTAAATATGCAATGAAATCATAATTACAAGTAGAATACAAAATTTCAAAATCTTATCTCTGCAATAATGGATATTGTTTGAAAACAACTTTCATATTAGTAAAAAAAAATACTCATAAGCCTATTAGTTTAGGAGCACAATTTTTAACACAAATCTATATTTTCGTGGTAAATCAAGAAGGAATACACACTTCAATTATGGGAAAAAAATATTCAGCTTTCAATTCTTAACTCCTGTAGAAACAATAGAGTTAAATTTACTCCAAAATAACATTATATCTTGTTGATGCCGCTTACTGTTGGTGCTGACGTGGCCTGGTTGAGGACGTGGCCTGAGTGAGGACTTGGCCTAGTTCCTGCACAAGTGACAGGGGTGAACTAAAGGCCCTCGGAAGGAGGGGAGGGGGAGACCTCTGAGGGCGCTCCGATGCTTAAGTTAGCAAGGATTTGAGGGTGAAGCCGAGGGCTCGAAATAGGAACCGAGAGCTTAGACAAATTAAGTGCAAGTAAAAAAATACTGAGTGAATCTGAAATCCATACCTGGGCTTATTTATAGCCGTCTGCCAGTGGGGAGGGCATGATTGTAAGCTCATGAGGAGGGGCGTTGTAGGGTGGCTACAGCTCATAGGGTGGCTGTAGGGCTGCAGACGTAGGCGACCGTAGGGTGGCACGAAATGGCTGTGGGGAAGCTGCAGGGCGGCCGTAGGGGAGGTCCAAACGTAGGTCTGTTGGGCGATCCCTTATGGGCCTGGAGATTTTGATAGGCCAAAGAGTACACTGGTCCACTGGTCAGGGCTGGGGAGGCTATTGGGCCAGAATGCTTCTCGGGCTGGAGAGTTTAGCTGGGCTTCTTATTGGGTTGGAGCATCCTACTGCGTCTGAAGCTCATTTAGACTAGAGCGAGCTGCTCATTGGACTGAAGAGGTCTGGGCTGTAGAGGTTACTGGGCCGGGACTTTTCTCTGGTCTTGAGGCTTATTTGAGCCGGAGTATTTTGGGCCATATCACAGGCCCCCCATTTCTTGGAGTTCATTTATGTGCTTCAGGAAGTATTTTGTGGGACGAGCTTTTCATGGGTCTGAGCAGCAAGACTCGTTCGTGGGGGCTAGGACCGTCATTCTCGTGAGGTGAAAGGTCGTTTGGAGAAGTGAAAGGCATTCTCGAAACCGTACGGTCAATATTGCTTTTAATTGCCTGCACTTGGGAGTGAGACCGTCACCCTTGGGAGGTGAAAGGTCGCCTGAAGAAGTGAAAGAGTCTTCTTGAAAATCGTAACGTCTCATCTTTTTCCGTTTCTGGCATTAATTCCCCTCGCTGAATGCGTTTTCCCTTCTTATAAATAGGGCTTTCTGACACATTTTGTTTTAAGCAGAAACGAGTTCAGTTTTTGAAATTAAGAGGGATGTGCGGCCTTACTTCCTATCAGTGGAGCCATTGGTTTAGGGAATTCCGAGGGTAACGGTCCTGGAGAGGGGGATGAGTCAGCAGAGTTTTGAGGGACTGATGGAAGCTAGAGAGAGAGGTGAGATCACTCTGGAGGAGGGTCATGGTTCAATAAATATGGACGTCTTTCTGACTTCAAGCGGAGATCAGGACCTCTTTCAGATTTTGAGTGGGAACACGGGCCTATTTCAGATTCCGAGTGGAGGCACAGACCTCTTCCAGATTTCGAGCAGGAGTCGAGGGAGGAGTGGTGCCGTGTCTTTGGATGGTGGGCCCTCTTGGCCTCGTGCTTATTGGAACGGAAGAAGAAGAGGGGCACTACTGGTTCATTTAGAGCCAGGGTGGCTTCTTCTTTGATTCCAGGCAGAGGCTGACGGGGGGGGTCCCCTTGTGCCAGGAGCTTTTTAGGCCTCGACCCTCGAGCTTATTGGAACAGAAGAAGAAGAAGGGGGGGTCGGCTTGCTCCTGGTTCTTGAAAGTTGAGAGTAAGGCGCGACCGTCTCTCTGGTGGCAGCAAGATAAGAGGGCTGCGGCTTCCCCTTCCTTGCCCTAAGGTCGTTGTCTTATCTCTGTACTTCGAGGCCGTTAAGGTCATCTTTTACTTGTACTTCGAGGTCGTTAGTTGTAATCCTTTGAATTAATAAAATATCTTTTCTTTCAATTTCTATCTTCGTATGGAATCTTTGCCTTTTATACTTGTACGAATTGATGTTGATTTTGGTGAAATCTGATAGAGGTTTCAAAAGCTCGTACAAGGAGTAGCCTTGGTACGACGTTTGCAAAACGTCTGAACCTTGGAGGATAAGGTCGTGCATTTGCAGCGTAGTTTCAAACGCTCGGACTTTGAAGAACTTGGCCGAGCGTATACAACGCAACTCATACGCTCGGAATTTTGGAGAACTTCGGAGATTTTAGCCGAGCGTTGACAAGGCTCAGACTTTTGGAAGACTGTGGCGATTTCGACCGAGCGATAGACAAGGCTCGGACTTTCAGAGAACCGTAGCGATTTCGACCGAGCGATAGACAAGGCTCAGAATTTCGAAAAACCGTGGCGATTTCGACCAAGTGATAGACAAGGCTCAGACTTTTGGAGAGCCGTGGTGATTTCGACCGAACGATAGACAAAGCTCGGACTTACGGAAAACCATGGCGATTTCGGCCAAGCGATAGACAAGACTCGGATTTTTAGAGAACCGTGGTGAATTTGACCGAGCGATAGACAAGGCTCGGACTTCTGGAGAATTTTTGGCCGAGTGTATGCAACGCAGCTTATACGCTCAGACTTTTTGGGGATCTTGGCCGAGTGTTGACAAGCCTCGGACTTCTGGAGAATTTTCGACCGAGAGTATTCAACGCAGATCATACGCTCGGACTTTTTGGAGATCTTGGTCGAGCATTGACAAGGCTCGGACTTCTGGAGAATTTTCGACCGAGTGTATGCAATGCAACTCATACACTCGAACTTTTTGGAGATCTTGGTCGAGCGTTGACAAGGCTCAGACTTCTGGAGAATTTTTGGCCGAGCTTATGCAACGCAGCTCATACGCTCGGACTTTTTGGGGATCTTAGCCGAGCGTTGACGAGGCTCGAACTTTTGGAGGGCTTGGCTGAGGGTATGACAAGCAGCTCATACGCTTAGCCCTGGAGATGCTTGGTCGTGCGTACTATTACGCACTGATGCTTAACCTGTGTGCACAAGTGTGCACTGAAGCTGGGATAAGGCCGAGCGTATGAACACAGATATCAAAGCTCGGACTTGGATGTGCGCGCAATTGTTTGGCCGTGCGCACTGAAGCTCGGACTATGTGCATTAGTGTGCACTGAAACTCGAACAAGGCTCGGACGAGGCCGAGCATATGAGCACATATGCACATGCTTGGACTTTCGGTGTGCGCGCGCTTTCTTGGCTGTGCGCACTATTGCGCACTGAAGCTCGGACTGTGTGCACAAGTGTGCACTGAAGCTCGGACAAGGCTCGGATGAGGCCTAGCGTATGAGCACATATGCACACGCTCGGACTTTGGGTGTGCACGCACTTTCTTGGCTGTGCGAACTGAAGCTCAGACTGTGTGCACTAGTGTGCATGGAAGCTTGGACAAGGCTCGGATGAGGCCGAGCGTATTAGAACATATGCACATGCTCGGACTTTGGGTGTGCGCGCTCTTTCTTGGCTATGCGCACTGTTGTGCACTGAAGCTCGGACTGTGTGCACAAGTGTGCACTGAAGCTCGAGCAAGGCTCGGACGAGGCCGAGCGTATGAGCACATATGCACATGCTCGGACTTTGGGTGTGAGTGCACTTTTTTTTTTTGATCAGTAAATAAAGCTTGTATTAATAAAAAATGCACAAAAATTCACTGGGCATACCCAGGAGACATACAATGAGCATATACAAAAGCAAAAATAAGCTAACAAAAGAAGCCTAATCAAAAAAGCTTACAAGAGAAGCCTAATCTGTGAGCAAAATGCATATACAATTCTATAAATTACAATTTGAATCTTCTTGACTATGCTGCTAGGTTGAACTGTGGTTTGCTCAAATAATTTGGCATTTCTAGCCATCCATATACTGTACACTGTGCATGCTAGGGCTATTCTTTGGGCTATGGCTGGGGGGCCAAATCCTCTTCTCTTTCTGATCCACTTGAGTGCACTTTCAATTGTAGTCATTTGTCTTCTGAAACCAAGCCAAACTTTGATAGTTTGGCTGCGTGCTTTCTTGGTTGTGCGCACTATTGCGCACTGAAGCTCGGACTGTGTGCACGGAAGCTTGGACAAGGCTCGGACGAGGCCGAGCGTATGAGCACATATGTACACGCTCAGATTTTGGGTGTGCGTGTGCTTTCTTGGCTGTGCGCACTGAAACTCAGACTGTGTGCACAAGTGTGCACTGAAGCTCGGACAAAGCTCGGACGAGGTTGAGCGTATGAGCACATATGCACATGCTCGGACTTTGGGTGTGCGCGACTGTGTGCACAAGTGTGCACTGAAGCTCGGACAAGGCTCGGACGAGGCTGAGCGCATGAGCACATATGCACATGCTCAGACTTTGGGTGTGCGCGTGATTGTTTGGCCGTGCGCACTATTGCGCACTGAAGCTTGGACTGTGTGCATTAGTGTGCACTGAAGCTCGGACAAGGCTCGGACGAGGCCGAGCGTATGAGCACAAATGTATACGCTCGGACTTTGGGTGTGCATAAGCTTTCTTGGCTGTGCGCACTATTGCGCACTAAAGCTCGGACTGTGTGCACTAGTGTGCACTGAAGCTCGGACAAGGCTCGGACGAGGCCGAGCGTATGAGCACATATGCACACGCTCGAAATTTGGGTGTGTGCGTGCTTTCTTTGCTGTGCGCACTGAAGCTTGGATTGTGTGCACTAAAGCTCGGATGAGGTCGAGCGTATGAGAACATATGCACACGCTCAGACTTTGGTGTTCGCGCGCTCTCTTGACTGTGCGCATTATTGCGCACTGAAGCTTGGACTGTGTGCACTAGTGTGCGCTGAAGCTCGAACTAGGGCAGGGATGAGGTTGAGCGTATGAGCACATATGCACACACTCGGACTTTGGTGTGGGCGCACTTTCTTGGCTGTGCGCACTGAAGCTGGGACTGTGTGCACTAGTGTGCACTAAAGCTCGGACGAGGCTGAGCATATGAGCACATATGCACACGCTCGGACTTTGGTGTGCGCACGCTCTCTTGGCTGTGCGCATTGAAGCTTGGACTGTGTGCACTAGTGTGCACTGAAGCTCGGCTTGGTCTGAGCGTTTGCACACATATTCCTTCTCTCGGACTTGAGTGTGCGCGGCTTAGTTTGGCCGTGCGCACTGGTGCGCACTGAGGCTTGGGCAGGGGCATGCGCACTACGACGCTCGACCGTGCACACTTAGCAACCACTCGGACAGGGACGTGTGCACTATGGCGCTCGGCCGTGCACACATAGTAACTGCTCGGACGGGGATGTGTGCACTACGGCGCTCGGTCTTGCACACTTAGCAACCGCTGGGATATGGGCATGTGCACTACAGCGCTTGGCCGTGTGCACTTCGCACCCGCTGGGACAGGGGCATGTGCACTATGGTGCTCGGCTGTGTGCACTTAGCATCCACTGGGACAGGGGCATGTGCACTATGGTGCTCGGCTGTGTGCACTTAGCAACCGCTCAGACAGGGATGTGTGCACTACGGCTTGGTAGTGCGCACCCGAAACTCCAAAGTGTGCAACATGGTGTCGGACAGCTTGGCATTGCAACAGATGAGCTCTTTAGATTTTTTCGCTTCTATTGTAGCGAGAGATTGTGGTTTCCCACGGACGGCGCCAATCTGTTGATGCCGCTTACTGTTGGTGCTGACGTGGCCTGGTTGAGGACGTGGCCTGAGTGAGGACTTGGCCTAATTCCTGCACAAGTGACAGGGGTGAACTGAAGGCCCTCAGAAGGAGGGGAGGGGGAGACCTCCGAGGGCTCTCCGATGCTTAAATTAGCAAGGATTTGAGGGTGAAGCCGAGGGCTCGAAATAGGAACCGAGGGCTTAGACAAATCAAGTGCAAGTAAAAAAATACTGAGTGAATCTGAAATCCATACCTGGGCTTATTTATAGCCGTCTGCCAGTGGGGAGGGCATGATCACAAGCTCAGAAGGAGGGGTGCTGTAGGGTGGCTACAGGTCGTAGGGTGGCTGTAGGGCTGCAAACGTAGGTGACCGTAGGGTGGCGCGAAACGGCTGTGGGGGAGTTGTAAGGCGGCCGTAGGGGAGGTCCAGACGTAGGTCTGCTGGGCAATCCCTTATGGGCCTGGAGATTTTGCTGGGCCAAAGAGTACACTGGTCCACTGGTCAGGGCTAGGGAGGCTATTGGGCCAGAATGCTTCTCGGACTGGAGAGTTTAGCTAGGTTTCTTATTGGGTTGGAGCATCCTACCCGCCCTGAAGGTCATTTGGACTAGAGTGGGCCGCTCATTGGACTGGAGAGGTCTGGACTGGAGAGGTTTGGGCTGTAGAGGTTACTGGGGCGGGACTCTTCTCTGGTCTTGAGGCTTATTTAGGTCGAAGTATTTTGGGCCATATCATATCTCAATAGATTAATTTAATACAAAATAAAAAAAACACATATAGCCTATCTACAACAAAAAAAATAAATTACAAAAGAATTGAATAACAAGTTCGAAACCCTAAAATACAATAAAAAAATTCAACAATTTATTCAAACTTTTCAAAAAGAAGTATGTTTTGATCTTCCATATGCTTTTTGAGAAAGAAAAAAACATATCATTCATTCCCCTTATGAAAAAATTTTAATGAAAAAAATATTCCAACAAAAGTAAAGCCTATTCAAATGAATGAAGAATTATTATCATATTGTAAAAAATAAATGCAGTCACATTTAGAAAATAAACTTATTAAACCAAACAAATATCATTGGAGTTGCGCAACTTTCTATAATAATAATAATAGTTATTATGGTTATTAATGATAATAAATATCATTCTTATTATTATAATTATAAAAATATTATTATTATAATTATAATGATAATAATAATAATTAAATTTTAAGGTTTCTGAAGAAATTAAAAATTACCAAAAATGATAAATAGTGCTACGATATTTTAGTGCTTAGATTTTTTATCTCGTTTTAATTTCAATCTAATAATTTTATGAATTAAACGTAAACTTAAAATATTATCTCTTTATTTCTTTTAATATAATCCCTATAGGCCAAAATGACCTAAAAGTTAATGAAACGGTTCGATTTAGTGAAAGTTCACAAAGTGCCTTTTTTCCGTTGTAAATGGGTTATCCTCGATCTGAATAAAATAATTCTTAGTTTGCTGACGTGGCAGGAACCCAAGGCAAGGTGGAAGAAAAACGGACGGAGAATAAATCCCAAGTTACCGGTCTGGCGCTTTCATTTCTTTGTTAGTCTGAGAGAGAGAGCGAGAGATAGGGAGATATGGAAGGAGACGATGATGTTGATATGGCAGCGGCTGAAAACAACGAAACAGTATGCTTTCCTTTTGAATTATCTTAGTTATCGAACGAAACAGTATGATTTCCTTTTGAATTATCTTAGTTATCTTTTTTCGATTTCTTTTCTAGATCTTCTTGATTATTAAACGTCAAATAATTTCAAGACTGTTTAAAATCCTAATTTTCTCTTCGGGTTCTTAACCGTAACATAAATAATTTGCAGGAACTGGACGACATGAAAAGACGGTTGAAAGATATGGAAGATGAAGCTGCTGCTCTAAGAGATATGCAGGCCAAGGTTGAGAAAGAGATGGGTGCCGTACAAGGTAACCCTTTTTCTCATATATGTGTGTGCTTGTGTTGGTGGGTGGATTCTAACATTTACCAATGTCTGTATGCAGACACATTTGCTTTAAAGGCCTAACCAGTGTTTCTTTGTGCGTGCCAGTTTTGAACCCTTTTTTACAAAGGGTTTTTGCCTTTTTGGCGATCCGTGCTCAGTTCTTATAATGTATTATTCTGCTCTTGTGTGTATATTGAACTGCCCGGTTTATCATGTTTTGTCACATTTGTTTCTTAATTACTCTTTGTTCATAGTTTTGTAATGTGTGATGTTTATACAAAAGGATGTATTTGTATAGTTTATTTTAGTTATGGAGACCACAAGATGTCGACTATGATGCAGAGAGAGAGAGAGAGAGAGAGAGAGAATGTGAAATCAAAAAGGGTTATTTTCTTATAGGTTTGCAATGTGATATGTTGATTTTGCATAACAATATGACATTAAAAGAATTGCCAAGATGTTGACCATGATGGAACAATGACCCCTGTTTGATTTCTTGTATAAGCAGTCATATGGTGTGGCTTTTTTACTGTTAACTCAAATCAGTAATGACTAATGCTTATAATTGTGAATCTTTTTCTTTCTCCTTCCTTTTCTCATTGCATTTTTATGCTACTAGATCCTGCTGCTGCAACTACATCTCAGGCAAATCGAGAGGAAGTAGATTCTCGATCTATTTTTGTTGGCAATGTAAGTTTTCCTTATTTATCTTATCACTTGACTTTGCATAACCGTCCCTCTTTGAGTATCACTTATTTGAGATATGACTGTTGGGACTCGAGTTTGTCCGGTGAGTATGACATTGAGTATATTGGATTATTGTTGTTGATCAACAATCCTTTTGGATGTTTTAACTACTAACAAAGCATTTATTTGTATGTGCACCTTATGCCCACTGATCTGTAGTTTTTAGCTACAGCAGTGCATTTTTATGCATACGCATATGTACAAGTGGTCCCTATTGAGCCTTTGCATGCGTCTTTTAACCACTGATAATGGTAGGTTCATAATTATCTTTAATAGATTGAAATATGAGAATAATTCCCCATTTTAATGATGTTAGGACTTGATTTAACATCGTATGTCATAAGTAATATTGACCTTTGGGAATTAGGACTCAATGATTTTAAAAGTTAAATTGGTTTTCAATTTTTTTTTTTGTGCCTGACGACAATTCCAAAATATCAAGCATAAGCTTTTTTAATGTTATTTTAAGGAGTGGATATATTTCTTAATAACCCCAAGCTGTTAGGCAATTCCTTGCCGTGTTTGCAGCAGCAATGAAATGCCTATAATTAGGGTTTTAAAGTCTTGGTATAGGAAGTCTTATTGTGTCTCTGATAATTTAATAGGAAATGTAAGGCCACAAATGTATGCGATCAGTCTGGTCTAGAATCTGAAGGATAGACATGGTGAATATTCATAAATAGAGATCACCATCTGTTAGTTTCCCAAAACCATTATTTTGCCCACTGAAAAATCTAACCAAACAAATATAAACGGACTAAAACAGAGAATAGTATATTCAAAAATTGAAATAGAACAAGGGCTTCAAACAATGTTTACTGGTTGTTCCATTTGACCAGAGCCTTAATATAGGAATGCTTTACACATTTAGAGGAGATGAAGTTAATTTTTTTCTGGGGGATGGGTGGGGTATTGTTTTGGGGGGAGGGGGTGAGGTGTTGTAATCAATGCAGGATGGCACTTGATGAATGAAGGAGTTGAAATGGGGTAAGATTGTAAAAAGTATGAATCCTGAAAGATTGGACCATATGCTGAAAAGTCAGGGTTTCATGCTAAAGGTTTATTTGATTAGCTGTTTGGATTTACTGTATCAGCAATGATTTCGTCATTCTCTTCACTATTGTTTCTAAGCAATTATGGCTATTTAAGTACAAATTGTCCTGTTTCTCCCTTAATATGAAGTTCTGGTTTCAACTCTGAATGTGGGGGTTACTGGACACAAGAAAGAAGCATAAACATGAAGATATTGAAGAACATTAGTTTAAGAAGATAAAGGAGGATGTATCCACTGTTACCTGGTTATTCTTTGCATATTTTATTCCATGAATGCCTGGAGCAATTTTCGATAAAAAATAGTGGAAGTACATAGTAAGTTTTTGTGTTTGTGTAATAGGTTTTTTTTGGGGGTTTGCGTGTGATTTTGTGATATTGTCTTTTCCCTCACTCTCCTCCTGGGAGAAGAAAATTATCTTCTTTAGCTGTGTTTATACGCCTTGTTTGGTTGTGCACCTTGGTTTAAATAGCCATAATATGGCCTCAAGACTTGATTATGCTTAATGCAATGCATGGTTCACATGGTTTGTGGGTGTTATTGTGCTGTGGTGTAGGAATATGCCCTTACTCTAATCAGATTAATGTGTAATTTTTATTTCGGATATACTTGGCCTCTGGATTAAAGCTTTTTTATGTAGTCGTTGGACATTGGCTGCTAAAAATACCTGGCAAATAAGGTTAGGATAATCTGCTTTGTCATGATGATATTTATGTCTTTTTTTAATGATAAGTATGATGATGGTTATGTCTTACGTAAACTATGATGTATTTATGAATTGACTGGATAGATGTGCATCTTTCATTTACTGTTTGGGGGTTGAGATACCACTAGAGAGTATCTTGTTTCAGCAATCGAGCGTTTACTGTTTTCTGCATTGTGTGTTGTTGTGCAGTTGAGTTTTTGTTATGTGCTGGACTTTCTTAGTTTGAGAATCATTTGTTGACTTATGTTTTACTACAATCGCAGGTCAGCCTTCATTCTTCAAGTTTTCTGATTAAGTAGTTCTGGGGTTGAGTGGAAGGGTCTCTGATAGTGTTTGAGCTAGGAAAAGAACTGAACTTACAAAGTTATAGTTGTGTGCGTGGAATATGACAATAAGAAGAAAAAAAATACTTGGAAGGGGTTGGGGAGAAATAAAAACAAAAGAATGAAATTGTTTAGAGCAAAGAAATTAGAGGCTTTTAGAAACGAACACCTTGGAAGAGGGAAAAAGAAAGAGAGAAAGAAATAGGTACAAAACATTTAAAATTGTCATCAGAGTAGAAACAGATTAAAAAATGAAGCTATATGTTTGGATTATAGAGCTTTTATCAGATATCCCTGAGTTATTGGGCTTATGGATGGAAAAAGAAAACTTGAACCCAGGCTCAATCAGTTGAGAGAATGTTTGTTGAAGAGTAAAGATTAGCCGTGAGTATTTGCTGTTTTAATTGCAAACCAGAGTTCTGCTCTTGCTGGAGGTTAATGCTCGAGGAATATCTAGGTCTTTTGCCGCTTATGGTGAGGAGTCTTTGATCTCCTTTATTTCATAATTTGGGATAAATAGGGATCTTTCTTTCTTTCCAGTAAATATTTGTTGTTTGTCTTATGTTATATTCCTTTGAGATATATTAATGCTAATTTAATTACCAATTGAACCAGTTCATATTTTAAAAAAAAATATGGAAGAAATTTTTTTTTGCATCTAGAGGTTAGGGTGTAATTGACATTTTGTGAGAATTTCAGCGCAAAAGTTCTTGAGTTTACATGCATTCCTTCTCCTATAAAAATGTGGATGGGGCATGAGTGATTATTAGGTGTTTGAGGTTGCTTTCTAGCATCCATAGATATATGCATATAGTTTTGGAATAGGAAAATCAATGTTGAAACATCTCTTCATAGGATACAAAATTAATATTAAAAATAGCAGGTAGCAACTTTTGTTTATGGTAGTTGATTGATCTATAATTAAATTTAGTGTGATAACCAGAGGTTGTTCATCATCATCTGATGTAACAGTATGATGGACATTCTGAAGATTCATGCTTACTATGTGACACCCTTCCCCCTCCCCACCCCCAAAAAAAAAAAAAAAGAAAAATCCAATAAAAAGGAAAAGATAATTTTTTCTTCCTTATGTTATGTGATAGCATGCATGCTATTTGGAAGGCATATGATTGGACCACTGGATGTTTTTTTATAAATAAAAAATTTATTAAAAGGCACCAAGAATGTGCAACTCAAAGCTCAAGGTTATTTACAATGAAAGAAGTCTATCAAATCAAGAAAATCATCAATATTTACAAAGAAATTCCCTCTGAACCAAAAATTGAGGGTATTGAACTATCTCTAATAATTCCAATAGCTTCCGATTCCTTTCTCTCCATATTATCCAATAAATAGAGTGTGGAATCAAAGGCAAAGCCTTCTTAACCTCCTTAGAAGCTCTCAAACCACTCCAAGCCCAAATTTCATTTTTCATGGAGCCCATAACTACCGAAGACACTCGCACAATTTTATAAGTCATCTCCCACAAACCCGGACCACTGAATGTGTTTAGATCGACTATATCCACTTTTGAAGTATTGTTGATGTAGAACATTAACCAAAGACATAAAAACAGAATAAAATGAGAAGTAGAAGAGGAGGAATAAAGAGAGACAAGGGAAGAAAGAGGAAGAGAAATAGAGTAAATTAGAAGGAAGGCTAATTTGACTTTAAGAGGGAAGGAGAAGATTAGAGGAAATAGGAAGCACAAATAGTAAGAATTTGGGGAAGGGAAAAGAAGAACAAGAGAGATGAGAGATAAAGAGATAGAAAACACCAACAAATAGTAGTTTATTCTCAAATTCAACCCTAATTTAAACCTTAATAGAGATGCTCTTATATTGGCACAAAACATAATTAAAATAGGAAACTCAATCAAATTATAAAAAATAAAATTCCAAATCCTTAATTTCAAAATTTCCTACAATATTTTAGTTGATTTTCAAAAATAATAAATTACAATATAATCCAAAAAACTTAAAAACTAAAAATATTTGTTTTCATTTGCTCCATCATTATCCCAAACTTACAAAATACCTTACCTCGAGTTTTGAGTGGTGAAGTATCAAAGCAATTGATCATTGGATTTGCACGGGCGAAGGCTTGAAATTTCCTGCATGTAGTGTCCTCAATGGAAAACAAGAATGATGTCATACAGTTCAGAAGGAGTTGCAAACCAAATAGTTAGGATAAAATTTACAAAAGGGATGCCACACACACATTATTTCATCATCTGTGCCTTAGACTTTGTTTGCATTTTCTGTTCTTCTCAACTGGCTCTATGAAAGCTTTTTGTTTATCTTGGACGTCTTAAGGTCAATGGCCTTTGATTCTTTATTTTCATGTTTGGGGTTGGACATGAGTAACTTCATTTTGCCTTGATTGTTCTAGAATGGAACCCTTGTTGTGACACACAACAACGAAATTTTGGACTCTTGCAAGCCTTCCAACTCCTTTATTTTGCTATAGTATTTTGAAGTACATATTTTCCATAAAGTTTTAAAGTTTAGATCATATCCTGAATAAGTATTATGATAATACTCTATCTCCAACTGCAAATAATCATCATAAATGTAACGATATTGCAAATTTGTTTTAGCCCGATAGCATCTTAGTGCAAGCGATATTGCACAAGAGTGAAAATTAATAGACTTTTGAAATACAACAATTTCCTCTGAAATAGGATACATTACAATGTGAATTGTCACAACAAGAATTTGGTTTGGCTCAACACTTGATCCCTTTTTTCATGAATGCATGTGGCTGCAATATTTTCAATTTGTCATTGTTTTTTGCCCCCTTTTCCTTTTCATATTCTGCACTTGTTCTTCTGTTTCTTTTTCTTCCCTTTTCTGTTTTTTCTCTCTAAATCAGAAAGACAATACAAAATAATATGAGAAAGCCAAAAAATCAACAAAAGAATAAAAAATAGGAAACAAATGTCTTGGAAGAACCACGGGCTGTTGATAGTGCATGACACCAATTTCGATGACAATGACGCTCATGCTTCACGTGCATGATACATCGACGATACGTGGTTCCATCTATGGTGGTTGCTTGACCTAGAAATAACAGGAGGACGCTGATCTAAAAATGGTGGCGATGGCAGCAGTAAGCTTGGCACATGAATACTTTTACGTAGGCAAAAGCCCGAGAGATCTTACCAAGGTGTAGATCAGCGGCTTCCGAGTGTGATGGTGCCGACAATGCATGGGGATGGGAGGTGGAACTAAGGAATTTGATTGACTTGTTTCTCTGTTTTTTTCAGTTTGAGATTTCAATTATTTTGCCAAAACTTTGGATAATGGATAATGCTAGTGGATCAATTTCTTCTACGATACAGAGCAGTAACTGAAGAAATAGAAACAACATAAATAATATAATCCACGCCAAGAACTAAGAACTTGATGGATCAAGAAGACTTCCAAGATCGTCTAGAAGCAGATTTATGTGAGACCGCGACCCACTGCTTATATTGAAGCAAGAACCTTGGTATAATGAAGACTAAGACTGCGACCTGTTGCTTATATTGAAGCAAGAACCTTGGTATAATTAAGACGCCACAATCAATTATGGAAGGATTGATTGATAAGTCGAAGATGGAACGCCACAAAAAATCCGATAAGTTCAGAAGTTCTAAAAGAACCAAAGAGAATTTTCTCTCCAAAAGTATGAATCAAATCTGAATTGTCTTATTCCAAAAAGCCAATGACTATTTAAATACATGAGAATTCGTAACCAATTAGAAAAAAGGAAAACTAAGAAATAAGAAATAAACCTAAATAGAATTCTGGTAGGAATAAGAAACTACGAATAGGAAATAAACCTAAATAGAATTCTGGTAACCTAAAATCCAAATAAGCAAAGTGCCTAACTTGGCATGCAAGCCTTATAATTCGACAATTAAATTAATAAGGAAACAATTAAAAAAAAAGAGGTAATAATTAAAATTGCAGCCTGCCATTTTCCTTGATGAGCCAACCAAAACGAGTAAGTTTCTAATTTTGGGAAATTAAGATTTTAATTCACCATCTTGAGTTGCTGGATTATTCCAAAGCTTGAATTATGGAAACTCATCCTTGTGGATCACGTATAGCATCATCCTTGGGCCCCAAAAGATGGTTCTTAGCCCAAATGTGTTAAATCAGCCCATTGAGAGTTTCCTTGAACCTTTTAGCTCGAGCTCTTGTAACTGGTCCAATTGGAACTTGAATAGGAAGATGCCATTTGTTAGCCGTGTCCTTATCATTCCTCTCCTCTTGAAAAGGATTTGTCCTCAAATCATCACCTACATCAAAAGGTCTTAAATCAGAAACATTGAAAGTGACGCTAACATTGTACTCACCTGGCAAATCCAATTTGTATGCATTGTCATTGATGCGCTCAAGGATCTGAAAAGGCCCATCTCCTCTAGGAAGTAACTTCGAACACCTTTGTGCCGGAAATCTTTCTTTCCTCATGTGTAACCAAACCCAATATCCGAGTTGAAAAATCAGCTGTCGGCGACCTTTGATCAATTGGAATGCCTTCTCTTGCTCATCTCCCCATTTGAATCCAACGTTATTCTTTATGACTTCGGTAAGTGGTGCGGTAATACTGCTAAAGTCTTTCACGAACCTCCTGTAAAAACTAGCAAGTCCATGAAAACTACGAACTTGACCTACACTCGTGGGACTTGACCATTCTTTAATCACACAGATCTTCTCTTCATCAACCTGTATTCCTTGTGCATTCACAACAAAACCAAGAAACACAAGCTTATCGGTGCAAAAAGTGCACTTCTTCAAGTTAGCAAACAACTTCTCTTTTCTAAGCACATCCAAAATTGATTTTAAATGCACAACATGATCATCTATGTTTGTACTATAAATGAGAATATCATTAAAATAAACAACGAATTTGCCTATAAAAGCTCGCAAAACATGGTTCATTATTCTCATGAAGGTACTTGGTGCTTTTGTTAGTCCAAATAGCATAACTAACCACTCATATAAACCATATTTCGTTTTAAAAGTAGTTTTCCATTCATCACTCTCTTTCATTCTTATTTGATGATATCCACTTTTTAAATCAATCTTAGAAAATACATATGCACCATGCATTTCATCAAGCATATCATCTAAACGAGGAATAGGATGTCGATATTTTACCGTTATATTGTTGGCTGCTCAGCGATCAACGCACATCCTCCAGGTCCCATCCTTTTTAGGAACCAAAATCACCGGAACAGCGTACCAGGCATCAATTCACATGGGCTCATGCTTTCTCTTACGTATCTCGTTTCCATCAATTCACTAACCTGCCTTTGTAGCTCATTTGTCTCCTCGGGATTGCTTCGATAGGCTGGTCGGTTTGAAATTGTAGCACCGGGCATGAAATCAATTTGATGTTCAATTCCTCGAATATGAGGTAAGCCGTGTGGAATCTCCTTAGGAAAGATATCATCAAACTCCTGCAAAAGATAAACAAGAGAAACAATAGAATTAGGCAAAGATGAGTCAAATTGGTTAGTGTTTAACGCCTCTTTGTACAAAAGTACAATCATTGGCTGATTTAAAACCATCACTCTTTTTATTTCACTCGTTCTTGCATAGAAATTTGTTTTTCTCTCAATGGCCAAATCAGCTCTCTTATTTTCTCTCAATTTTTTCGGCCTCTCTCATTTTCTCTTTCTGATTTTCATTTGTTCTCTTTTTCTCACTCTCTTTCGTTTGCTTATAAACGAATATTTGTTGGTGAAGCCATCAGGCTTAACACGCCTGTCGAATTGCCATGGTCGGCCTAGTAACAAGTGTCCAGCTTGCATCGGAACTACATCACACAAAACTTCATCTTCATATTTTCCAATCCGGAAGGAAACTAACACTTGTTCGTTCACCCTCACTTCACCACTATCATTGAGCCATTGCAACTTGTAAGGCTGATGATGTTTAATTGTTGGCAGCCTTAATTTCTCAACCATTGTAGTGCTAACAACGTTAGTACAACTACCTCCATCAATAATCACACTACATACCTTGTTTTGCACATGACATCTAGTATGAAAGATGTTTTCTCGCTGCACTTCGTCATATTCTTTGATTTGCACACTTAAGAGCTCTCCTTGCAACCAACAATTCTCCTTGGGTAGCGTATTCCTCATCACTCACATCCTCCAATGGTGGCACAGATTCGGTATCTTCTTCGCCCTCGATTTCAATTTCACCATTATCTCGCAATACCATAACTCTTTTGTTCGGACATTGGCTTGCTATGTGACCCTTGCCTTGGCATTTAAAACACTCAATATCACGATTTCTAGTGGTGGAAGAATCAGTTTTACCTTGATTTCCATGGCTGGAACTTTCTTTCTTTGGCTCGGTTTTGGGCTTGGCCGTGGCTTGCTTCACAAAATTCGGCCTCCAAGATGAACCTGAGTTAGGGTTTTGCCGTGTATTGTTGCCCTTCTTCTTGAGTTGGTTCTCAATTTCGACAGCCATGTGCACCATATCTTCCAACTCCACATAATGATGCAACTCACCAAATTTTATCACCACAACCTAACCATAGTACACTCAATAAATTTTTTTAATCTTTTTTTTCAATCCACATTCCCTGTACCATGCTAATTTCTATATTTGCATGCTTATTTTTCTCAATTTTAATATTTCCAACAGAAATCCTTTTCCTTTCAACTTAAATTCATAATCAAATATTCTTTTTAAAGAAAGATAGAAGAACAATTCTTTAAAACTTAACTTCTCATAATTAAATTCATAACTTTACCTTTTCAAAGCTTTTCCTTAGATTTCTTAGAAATCCTTCCGTAAATGACTCGATTTCAAGATGAAATTATCAAAATCTTCAATTTCAAAGTGTTTAATTATGCTTATCGTTTTTTCTAGAGAGAGAAAGAGTAAATCTTAGAGAAAGAAAACGAATTCGATCAAACTTCAAAATGCCTTTTATACAAAATTCCTGATCTGACCGATCAACCAATTCGACCTTTTAAAAAATTTCAAGTTTACTCCTATTCCACCGATCGATTGCCACCCGATCGACTAGTCCTGAACCAGCCGATCGCCCTTCGTTCAAAAATTTAAAAAATGCTTTTTCTTCCTTATCAGTCGGTTGCCAACCGACCGATCAACCTAGCTAGTCGATCGGTCACCCTCGCCAGTTGACCGGTTGGGTAACCAGTCGATCGCCCGGTCGACCGATTTATCCCTTAAGCTTTCCAAAATTTACTCTCTTTCCTCCAATCTGTCAAAAATTTATGTACTTCTTTCTTAGTAAAACTTCTAACACTTTTCAAAACAAAATTTCAATATCTTTCTTCAAAATTCTTTCAATTTCAACTTTCAATCTTTATGTGTGCATATATAATTTCATATGAAAGTTTAATATAACTATCACAATTGCTCTTTTACTCTTACATTGAGGGTACATGTATTACAATTCTACCTACCATATAAAAATTTTGTCATCAAAATTTTCTTATCTATCTCATGAAAAAGCTGGGGATAATCATTTCTCATACTTGCTTCACACTCCCACGTAATCTGCTCAACATCTTTATTCTTCCACAAAGCTTGAACTAATGGAATAACTTTATTAGGCAAGAGTCATTCTTTTCTGTCTAAAATTCTAACCAGTATGTGCATAAAAGTCAAATATTCTTGAAGTTCCACAACTTGACTCGAAATTCTATGGGATTCATCATGTAAACGCTTTCACAAAAGTGATACATGAAATACATTATGCAATTGTTTCAACTTTGGAGGAAAATCTAGTCTATATGCCACTGGCCTAACTCTCTCAATCACTTCATAGGGTCCCACATACCTCGGACTCAACTTTCTTTTCTTTCTAAACCTCAACACACCTTTTCATGGAGATATCTTCAAGTATACATAATCACCTACTTGGAACTCAAGAGGTCTCCTCCTGTTATCAGCATAACTCTTATGTCTGCTCTATGCTGCTCTAAGATTCTCTCTAACCAGTTTGATCATCTCAATTGTTAAATCAATAATTTCTTGACCAATTATTGTTCTTTCCCCCACTTCTTCCTAACACACAAGAGTTCTACATCGTTTACCATACAATGCCTCAAATAGTGCCATCTTAATACTAGCTTGATATTGATTATTATATGAAAATTCAATCAAGGGTAAGTAAGCATCCCAGCTCACTGAGAAACTCATCATATTAGCCCTTAACATATCGTTTAGTATTCAAATAATCCTCTCTGTTTGCCCACCTGTTTAAAGATGACAGCACTAAACTGCAACTGTGTACACATAGCTTTTTGAAAGCCTCTCCAGAATGTAGATGTAAATTTAGAACGTCTATTTGATACTATACTCAATGGTACCCCATGTAAAATCAAAATCTTAGCTACATACAATTCAACCAACTTTTCAGGACTCCAATTAGTTTTAATTGGAGGAAAATGAGACGATTTAGAAAGTCTATCTACTATGACCCACACAGCATCATGAACTCAATTGGTACGGGAAAATCAATACTCACATTAAGCACTAGAAGAGGTTGTAGTAAGCCTGCCAGATGTCTATTCTCTAACTTCACTTGCTGAAAAATTAAACATTTAGAAATGTATTAAGCTACATTCTTCTTCAATCCTGACCACCACTAATTCTGTCTCAATCCCCTATACATCTTATTATTACCCGGGTGCATCAAACATACTGAATTATGTGTCTCTCTCAATATCTCCTTTCTCATCTCAACATCATTGGTAGCACATAATCTATATCCCAATACCAACATGTCATCATCTCTTATTCTAAACTCAGTCTGTTTTCCACTCAGTATTTCCTATTTAATCTTCTCCATCTCATCATCTCTGCCTTACATCTTTACCTGGCTGTAACGACCCATCCCGGGTTAGCCACCCCAAGATGGTGTCATTACTTTTTGAAATATCAACACGACACATATATGTAACAATATAAAAACATCAACTAAATTATCTACATACATAAATCCTCAACCTTCAACAGAGGAGTTACATCATTCAGATCTTAACTGAATAGTATATACAACATAGTATGAATGAATATTTACAATTATTATTTATTCTTTCCATTAGTCTGAGGATGTGGACCACATGGCTTACATATAATGACTCAGTTCGAATACCAGCTCACCAATATATATGTTCTGCCTGTTACCTAAAATTATTTAACAATGAGGGGTGAGCTTCATAAGCTCAGTGAATTAAATTTACTAGAAGTATTCAATTTGTATAAATAGTCTTCCTTCATTCATCTATATCTCATATAATTTGATAATAACATTCTATTATCACTACTCATATCATAATCTCCATCATTTATCAATATCTTCTTCTCATATATTTAATCATCTTGAGACTATCAATTCTATCTCATAATTACCTCGTTATGAGGTTCACAGCATATAATCAATCACTCAGATAACTCTCACCATAGTTGTCTCTTTGTGAGACTCATTCATCTATCAATAAATTTACAATCAAGAATAACACTTTAGCATCTCCAGCAATAACAATTAATATTTAAAGCAAATAAAATGCATGAATTTAAATGTTATTATTATTTGGGAACGTCTTCCCACATGTCGACATGTTTTTATCTTAGATCAACTGTCTTCCCAGTTCTTTTATATCCAGCACATACCAGCTGTGTAACGACCCATCCTAGGTTGGCTAAACCCAAGACGGTGTCATCACATTTTAAAAATCCCAGCACGACACATATATGCAACAATAAAAATAAATAACACCAAAAGAAAATTTTTACATCAATCTTCAACCCTCAACAGAAGAGTTACATCAATCTAATCTTTGAACATTATACACATGTAAATGCATGAATATCTACAAATAAATTTTTTTTTATTTTCTCATTAGTCTGAAGATGTTGACACGTACGCGACTTACAGAAAAAGATTTCGTCTGACTCTCAACCCACCAGACTACTTGTCATGCCTGCTACCTGAAATCATTGTACAATGAGGGGTGAGCTTCACAAGCTCAGTGAATTAAATTTACTAGAAGTACTCATTCTGTATATGAACAATAATATGAAATATGCATATGAACAGTAATATAAAAACCACATGAATTTAAATATCTAAATTGACTATCATGATTTTTCTCGAATTATATAAGAATTCCACTAAAATCATCTCATCTCAAATCACATCAAATCATCCATTAAAGCTTGTCAAGATCCACTAAAATTCACCTCCTCAAAATTCGTATCAAAACATCAACCATAGCTCATCAAGAATTTCACTTATCACTTTTATTATTAAATCAACTTATTATTCCAAAAATATCTCTTTTCACATAATAATTTTCCATGTGTCCAATGTTCATATCATACATACCCATTTAATTTGTATCTACCACCAAAGCATAAGATAATAATTTATTTTAATATTATTACTAGATATTTAATTTTTATTTAGATTACTTAAAGTAAATCCAACTCACCACGTAGCACTTAAAGCTACCCGTGGATCACCTCTTTGCTTTTCTTATTCATTCAGAAATTTTCCTCAGTTGTTGATCGTCAACACCTGATATAATATTTGTATTAAATTTCTACTTATTTCTTCAATTCTACATAAACCACACCCTTTGAAAATTTCTACTTTGAATTCCGAGAATTTCATGTACGCTAAAAATTCAAAAATAAACACTACGTTATTATCTTTTATTTTTTTGATAGCTTTTTCTGATTCTCTATGAAATTCCACAGTAAATCCCTTCAAAATTTTGCTCTTTCAACCTTTCTTTAGGTCCTAAAGTGTTTAAAGAAAAACGAGAAATTGAAAGAAACTACGTGAAATCATAAAATTTCACATAGGCGTATATATATATATATATATATATATATATATATATATATATATATATATATATATATATATACTCAAAATCAACTAAAATCTTCGCAATCCACGAAATGTGCATGTGTCCTTCATGCACATTTCTTCCTCCCTTAAGCTGCCATGAATTTACTATGTGGGAGACATACAGCCTCCCACAATTTACTTGGCAGCAGGTACTGCCACCTGTTGCCACATTTCTTTGACTTTTTTTTTGAATTATTTTATTCAATACTAAATCTTTCGCATAAATATATTATTTTTAATTTTATGTCATATTTATTAAATTACTTCTTTACCCTTACTTTACAAATACGAGTATTACAATTCTACCAACTTTACAAAAATTTCGTTCCCGAAATTTCTTTACTTTACTCCAGAAACAAATGTGAATAATACTTCTTCATAATTGTCTCGTTTTCACTTACTTTCTTCAACATCCTTATTCTACCATAGAACTTGAACTAATGAAATTATTCTAGTACACAAGACTTGTTCTTTTTGTCTAAATTTCTCACTGGTACTTATATATAAGCCCAAACTTTCTAAATTTCTATAGTTTAGCTCGAAATATTATAATATTCATCATGTAAACACTTTCTTAAAAGTGAAACATGAAATACATCATATAAATGTTTTAATTCTTGAGGCAAATCCAGGTTACTCACAACTAGTCCAACTTTCTCAACAACCTCATAGTTTCAGCTACATCCTTCTTCAATCCTGATCATCAAAATTTCTATCTTAATCCTCTATACATCTTATTGTTACTTAGTTTGCATCAAATCTACATCATCATGTGCCTTTCTCATTATCTCCTCTCTCTACTTCGCATTATTGGGAACATAATTTCCATGTTCCAACACCAAAATGTCCTCGTTTCAAATTTTGAACTCAAAATGCTTTCTAGTAAGCACTCAATGCTTAATCTTTTCTATCTCTTCATCTTTACCGTGCATCTCTAACAAACATTTTATTGTGGATGACTGTAAAATCATATTTGTTAACCATGATCATTTATCACTGATATTCAACTTTATTCTTATCTCTTTTAAATCTATCATTAATTTCACATCATGACTCCCAATAGCAGTTAACCTTCTTGTAGATTTTCCACTCAATGCATCAGCTATCACCTTCGTATTTTCTAGATGATAGTGAATTATACAATCATAGTTACTAATCAACTTCATCCACAATCTTTGCCTCAAATTCAATTCTCTTTGGGTAGGTAAGTATGTTAAACTCTTATAACTCATGAATATCTCACAAGTGGCTCCATACAGATGATGTCTCCAATCTTTAAGGTAAACACTATAGCAGCCAACTCTAAGTCATAAATAGGGTAATTTCTATCATAAATCTTCAATTGCCTAGAAATATGGGCCACAGCTTTCCTATATTACACATATCCCAATCATTGATGTGATGCATCACTATACACCACAAATCCTTCATCACCAGAAGGAAAACACCAATAATGGAGTTGTAGTCAATTTCTCCTTTAGTAACTAGAAATTTTTCTCACACTTCCCTTACCATACATATCTCACCTCTCTGGTCAGTCTATTTAACAGTATTACAATAATATAAATTTTTTTGAAAGAATCTCCTATAATAACCAGCTAACCCCAAGAAGATTCTAACCTCAGTTACATTAATTGGTCTCTCCCAACTTAACATTGTCTTTACCTTTTTTGGATAAACTGTTATGCCATTTCCCGTATTACATGTTCCAAGAAAGTTATTTCATTCAGCCAACACTCACACTTAGAGAACTTTGCATATCATTTCTCTCTCTTCAGAATATCCAACACACTGTCAAACGTTTCACATGTTCTTCCTTCTTAGAATATATCATAATGTCAAATAAAACCATAAACTTGTTACGATATAGTTTAAACACTCTACTCATTAAGTCCATGAATGTTTCAAGAAAATTAGTCACTCCAAATGACATCACCAGAAACTTATAACCATAATGTGTCCTAAAAGCAGTCTTAGGCGCGTCTCCCTCCTTTATCCTTAAAGGGTGATAACCTGACCTCAGGTTTATCTTAGAAAACATTCTCACTTCTTTCAACTGCTCAAACAATTTATTTATCCTGGGTAAAAGATATTTGTTCTGAATGGTGATCTTATTCAACTGTCTATAATCCATACACAATCTCATTGTCCCATCTTTCTTCTTGACAAACAATACAAAGGTTCCCTAAGGTGACATACTAGGTTGAATAAACTGTTTATCTAGTAACTTAAGAAGCTAAACTTTTAACTCTCTCAATTCAGCTGGTGCCATTCTATAGGGTGCTATGGATATGGGTGCTGATCCTGAAATCACCTCAATAGAAAACTCAAACTCTCTATTGAGAGGCAAACCAGACAACTCTTCAGGGAATACATCAGAAAAAATCTGTCACTACTAAGATTTCTTCTAACTTCCTATTTTCCTTTTTAGAATCCATTATGTATGCCAAATACTCATCACAACCCTTCTTCCACCATCCCCTAGTGGTCATAGAAAAATAAGATAGTTCGAGAGTATTTTATGTTCTCTATGAAATTAAACCCCTCATATCCATATCTAGAACATTACCTTCTTTCTAAAACAATTAACCATATTCAAAGATAATAAATCAGCTTCAGATTTTCTATCACTGATACGAATCACACAACTCTTGTAAACATTTATGATTATCACTCTATCTCTAGTGGGAACTTCAACAAAAAATTTTTGCATCCAAGGACTAATACATACTTTAATAGACTTCATATGAATACTGGATGCAAAAGAATGGGTTGCACCAAGATCAACCAATATTGATATGTCCACCTTCTTTATATACCAAACACCTCAATTTAGAACAATTACTAGATAAATATCTTATTGGATTACATCTATAACACGTTCTAATATTTTTATCACGTTATCACATCCTCTAAGTAGTTTCATCCCATATTTATCATAACTTCTAGTTCCCATAACCTATCTCTCAAATCTAGGGGTCCCATCGATATTACTCTGAGCTACAGAGGCAACAAATTTTGCTTGCCTCTGACTCTAAACTAAAGTTCTCTATGACAAGGAACGCCTCATCTGGGTGGTTTCCCACCCTGCACATTCATACTCGTACCATCTCTAGGTTCCTCAAATCTAGACTTCTTCTATCGATTCCTCCTACCTCTGATTTCCATCACATCTTTCTCAATCTGAAGTACTATATCCACCAATTTGGCATAATTCATATGCCTCATGCAAGATAGTTTTGATCAAATCTTAAAACATAGTTCATCTATGAACCTCTTACACTTCTTCTCTTCTAGGTTTACCATTTTCAATACAACCATTGATAAGACCACAAATCTCCTATCATACTGAGCCACAGTTAACCCATCTGCCTCAAATAAATAAAATTTCTATCTTGTTGGGCTCTAGAGGTATAAGGAAAGTATTTATCAAATAAAACCTCCTCAAACCTATTCCAGGTTAAGGGTCTATCAACATCTGCACTTACCTTGGGAAAAATATCTTCTCATCATTCTAAAGCTTCTCATTCTAATTGAAATGAAGCAAAGGCGACCATCTGCCTGTCAGTTACTGGTAAAAATACCAAATAATCTCTCTACATGTTTCTCCCAAAACTCAGGTTTAAAAGGATTCATAGATCCTTTAAATAACAAAATATTCAACTTAACAATCTCCCTGCTTCTTGTGCATAAACTCACTTTTCACCTTTTTAACATTTATCATTATTGGATTTACAACAACCTCAGGCACTTCTCTAGTCTGTTCATCAAGTCTATGCTATAGACTATCAACTCTATCATTGACTACTTTCATTTTCTCAAGAGCATGTGTAAGAGATTATCTTAGCTCATCTCTTTCAACTTCAAATTTTCTCACACCTTTACTAATATCAATTATACTGTCAACACATTTCATTCTAGGAACTATAGATTCAGACTTAACCTCAACTTGTCAAAAAAATATTGGGGGCCTACTACACCCTCTCAAATCAACAACTCTAGCCCTAACTTTAGCGCGTTCACGTGTCATCCTCAGACTATTAAAATATAATTTATTTTAATCTTCCACTTTCTTACTTTTTATGCAGTCTATAGAATCATAAAACCTAATGCTCTGATACCAAAATTGTAACGACCCATCCTGGGTTGGTCACCCCCGAGACGATGTCATCACATTTTGAAAATCTCAGTACGACACATATATGCAACAATAAAAATAAATAACACCAAAAGAAAAAATTTACATCAATTCTCAACCCTCAACAAGGGAGTTACATCAATCTGATATTTGAACATTATACACACGTAAATGCATGAATATTTACTAATATTTTTTTTTATTTTCTCATTAGTCTGAGAATGTTGACATATACATGACTTACAGAAAAAGATTTTGTCTAACTCTCAACCTACCAGACTACTTGTCATGCCTGCTACCTGAAATCATTGTACAATGAGGGGTGAGCTTCACAAGCTCAGTGAATTAAATTTACTGGAAGTACTCATTCTGTGTAAATAGTCTTTCAATATTTTATCATTTATATTTCATACAACTTGATACTAGCATTCCATTATCACTACACATATCATAAGTCTCATTCTCTATTAATCTCTTCTTCTTATTTATTGAATCACATCAAGGTCATCAATTATCACATAATTACCTCGCCATGAGGTTCACATCATAAAGTCTACCATTTAGATGGCTCTTATCACCATAACTGTCTCTCTGTGAGACTCATCCATCTATAAATAAATTCACAATAACACATCACACATAAGCATTTCAATAATGCAAGCAATAATTAAAACAGATGCAATGTGTAAATTATTATTATGGGAACGTCTTCCTACATATCGACATGTTATTATTATCTTAGACCGGATCCCTCCCAGATCTTTACAGCTTATCCCGGCTGTTACAGAATTTATTTCCAGTATATACCAGCTATCGCGGTGTCCCTTTTATTTCTAACATTTACTGGCTTTCACGGTTTTTCAATTAGACCGGCCCCTTCTTGGTTCTTTCGGTTATCTTATTTAATGCATATGCATATGAACAATAATATAATATATGCATATGAACAGTAATATAAAAACCACATGAATTAAAATATCTAGATTGACTATCTTGATTTTTCTCGAATTATATAAGAATTCCACTAAAATCCTCTCATCCCAAATCACATCAAATCATCCATTAAAGCTTGTCAAGATCCATTAAATTTCATCACAAATCACATCAAATCATCCATTAAATCTTGGTAAGATCTACTAAAATTCATCTCCTCAAAATTCGTATCAAAACATCAACCATAGCTCATCAAGAATTTCACTTATCGCTTTTATTATTAAATCAACTTATTATTCCAAAAATATCTCTTTTCACATAATAATTTTCTACATGTCCAATGTTCATATCAAACCTATCCATTTAATTTTTATCTACCACCAAAGCATAAGATGATAATTTATTTTAATATTATTACTAGATATTTGATTTTTATTTAGATTACTTAAAGTAAATCCAACTCACCACGTAGCACTTAAAGCTACCCGTGGATCACCTCCTTGCTTTTCCCGTTCATCTCAGAAATTTTTCTTGGTTGTTGATCGTCAACACCTGACAAAATATTTGTATTAAATTTCTACTTATTTCATCAATTCTTCGTAAACTATACCCTTTGAAAATTCCCACATTGAATTCCAGGAATTTCGTGTACGTTAAAAATTCAAAAATAAACACTATGTTATTACCTTCTGTTTTTCTGATAGTTTTTCCTGATTCTCTACGAAATTCCGTAGTAAATCTCTTCAACATCTTTATTTTGCCATAATATTTGAATCAACATAATGACTTTGTTGCACAAGACTTGTTTCTTTTTGTCTAGGATTTTGACCGGTGCTTGCATAAAAGTCAAATCTTCCTGAATTTCTATCACCTGATTCGAGATACTATGGGATTCATCATGTAAGTATTTTCTCAGCAGTGACACTTGAAATACATTATGTAGTTGCTTTAATTTCGAAAGCAATCCAATCGATATGCTACTGGCCCAATTCTCTCAATCACCTCATAGGGCCCTACAATCTCGGGCTCAGCTTTCCTTTCTTTTTAAATCTCAACACTCCCTTCCACGGAGATATCTTCAAAACTACTCAATCACCAACTTGGAACTCGAGAGGTCTTCTTCTATTATCAGCATAACTGTTCGGTCTACTCTGTGTTGCTTTACGGTTCTCTCTAAGCAATTTGATCCTCTCAGTTGTTAACTCAATAATTTATGGACCAGATATATTCCTCTTTCCTATTTCTTCCCAACATCTAGGAGTTCTACACCTCCTACCATACAATTTCTCAATCAGTGTCATCCTAATATTAGTTTGATACTAATTATTATAAGCAATTTCAATTGATGGCATGTAAGCATCCCAACTTACTGAAAAACTCATCACATTTGCCTTTAACATATCTTCTAGTACCCATGGCATGTAATAATCCTTTCTATCTAAGTATGAAAAATTATAATAAGTTGCAACTACGTACCCGTGGCTTTCTAAAAGCCTCTCTAAAACCAAAATGTAAATCCAATATCTCTATTTGACACTATTCTTTATGGTGCTCCATACAACCTCACAATATCAGCTACATCTTACTTTTCAATCCTGACCACTAGAAATTTTGTCTCAATCTTCTATACTTCTTATTGTTATTTGGTTGTATCGAATCTTCATCATCATGTACCTTTCTCAATATCTTCTTTTTCAACTCAGCTTCAATGGGAACACAATCCATGTTCCAATACCAAAATACCATCATTTCAAATTTTGAACTCATATTGCTCTCTAGTAAGCACTCAATGCTTAATCTTTTCTATCTCTTCATCTCTACTTTACATCTTCTAAAGCATTTTGCTATAGGTGACTGTACAACCATATTATTTAACCATGATCCTCTATTACTGATATTCAACTTCATTCTTATCTCTTTTAAATCTATCATCAATTTTACATCAGGACTCCCAATAGCAGACAATCTTCTTGTAGACTTTCTACTCAATACATCAGCTATCACCTTATCATTTTCTAGATGATAGCAAATTGTACAATCATCGTTATTAATCAACTCCATCTATCATATTTGCCTCAAATTCAACTCTCTCTAGGTAGGTACGTATGTCAAACTCTTATAACCCATGAATATCTCACAAGTGGCTCCATATAGATGATGTCTCCAATCTTTAAAGTAAACACTATAACAGCCAACTCTAAGTCATAAGCAGAGAAATTTCTATCATGAATACTCAATCGCCTAGAAGTATAGGCCACAGCACTCCTATGTTACACATATCCCAATCATTGATGTGACATATCACTATACACCACAAATCCTTTATCACCAAAAGGAAACACCAATACTGGAACTGTAATAGATTTCTCCTTTAGAAATTGGAAAATTTTCTTACACTTCCATCACCATACAAATCTCACCTCCTTCCTGGTCAGTCTATTCAACAGTATTACGATAATAGTAAATTCTGAAAGAATCTTCTATAATAACCAGCTAACCCCAATAAGATTATAATCTCAGTCACATTAATTGATCTCTCCCAACTTAACATTACATTTACCTTTTATGGATCAACTGTTATACCATTTTTCGATATTATATGTTTCAAGAAAATTGTTTCATTCAGCCAACACTCACACTTAGAAAACTTTGCATATAATTTCTCTCTCCTCAGAATCTCCAACACACTGTTTAACGTTTCACATGTTATTCTTCCTTCTTAGAATATATTAGAATGTCATTAATGAACACAACCACAAGATTATAAAGAAATGGTTCAGACATTTTATTCATCAAGTCCATGAATGTTTCTGGAACATTAGTCAATCTAAATGACATCACAAAAACTTATGACCATAACATGTCCTAAAAACAGTTTTAGGCACGTCTCTCTTCTCTATCCTCAACTGGTGATAACATGATCTTAGGTTTATCTTAGAAAATACTTCCACTCCTTGCAACTGCTCAAACAATTTATTTATCCTAAGTAAAAAATATTTGTTCTCATTCAACTATCTGTAGTCTATACACAGTCTCACTGTTCCATTTTCCTCCTTCACGAACAATACACGGGCTTACCAAATACATTAGGCCCGATAAATTGTTTATTTAAAAATTCTTGAACCTTCAACTCTCTTAACTCATTGGGCGTCACTCTGCAGGGTGCTATTAAAAATATATGTGATAATCCTGGTATCACATCAATAGAGAATTTAATCTCCCCACTTGGAGGCAACCTCGACAACTCATCAAGAATTATATTAGAAAAATCTTTCATCACTAAGATTTATTCTAACTTCCTATTTTCCTTTTTAGAATCCATTATGTATGTCAAATACTCTTCACAACCCTTCTCCAACCATCTCCTAGTGGTCAGAGCAAAATGAGATAGTTCGAGAGTATTTTATGTTCTCTCTGAAATTAAACTCCTCATGTCCATATCTAGAACGCTATCTTCTTTCTGGAACAATCAACCCAATCGTACTACGTCGACAACCAATGCTTTCCCAAAATCGAATGAAGATCTATCATATTCAAAAGTAATAAATCAGCTTCAGATTTTTCTATCACTAATATGAATCACACAACCCTTGTAAGCGTTTATGATTATCACTATCTCTAGTGGGAACTTCAACAAAAATATTTTGCATCCAATGACTAATACATACTTCAATAAACTTCATTTAAATACTGGATGCAACAGAATTGGTTGCACCAAGATCAACCAACATTGATATGTCCACCTTCTCTATATACAAAGCACCTCAAATTGGAACAATTATATGATAAATATCTTATCGGATTACATCCATAACACGTTCTAATATTTTTATCACGTTATCACATCTTCTAAGTAGTACACTCCGACATTTACTATAATTTCCAGTTCCCATAACCCGTCTCCCAAATCTAAAAGTCCCACCAATATTACCCCGAGCCACAGAAGTAACAGATCCTGCTTGCCTCTGACTCTGTATTACATTTTCTTGTAACAAGGAACGCCTCTTCTGGGTGGTCTCCCACCCTGCACACTCATACTAGTACCACCTCTGGGTTTTTCAAATGTAGATCTCTTCCGTCGATTCCTCCTACCTCTAATTTTCATCATATCCTTCTCAATCTGAAATGTTGTAACCACCAATTTGAGATAATTCATATACCTCATGTAAGATAGTTTTGATAAATTCTTAAAACATAGTTCATCTATGAACCTCTTGCACTCCTTCTCCTCTAGGTCTACCATTTTCGGTACAAACCTCGATAGAGCCACAAATTTCTTATCATACTGAGTCACAATCAACCTATTTGCCTCAAATAAATAAAATCTCTATCTTGTTGGGCTCTAAAGGTCTAAGGAAAATATTTATCAAGGAAAACCTCCTCAAACTTATTTCAGGTTAAAGGTTTATCAATATCTGCATTTACTCTGGGAAGAATATCCTTCCACCATTCTAAAACTTCTTTTTCTAACTCAAACGAAGCAAAGGCAATCATCTGCCTATCAGTTACTAGTAAAATACCAAATAATGTCTCTACAAGTTTCTCCAAAACTCAGGCTTAAAAGAATTAATATATCCTTAAATAAATAAGAAATTCAACTTAATATATCTAACAAAACAACATATCTGCGTCTCGTGCGTAAACTCACTTTTCCCCTTTTTTAACCGTCTAACATTACTGGATTAACAACCTCAGGAACTGCTCTAGCCTGTTCATCAAGCCTATGCTATAAGCTATCAATTCTATCATTTGTTACATTTATCTTCTCAAGAGCATGTGCAAGAACTTATCTTAGCTCATCTATTTCAATTTCATATTCTCTCAAACCTTTAATATTAACAATTATATTGCCAACACATTCATGTCTAGGAATCACAGATTCAGACTCAACCTCAACTTGTCAGAAATATTTAGGGCCTACCACGGCCTCTCAAATCAACAACTCTAACTCTAAATCTAGCTCTAGCACATCCACATGTCCTCCTTAGACTGTTTATTAAAATATAATTTATTTTAATCTTCCACTTTCTTTCTTTTTATGCAGTCTACAGAATCATAAAACCTAGCTTTGATACCAAAATTGTAACGACCTATCTTGGGTTAGCCACCCTCGAGATATTGTCATCACATTTTGAAAATCCCAGCACGACACATATATACAACAAAGAAAATAAACAACACCAAAAGAAATTTTTACATAATAAATCCTCAACCCTCAACAGGGGAATTACATCAATCTGATATTTAAACATTCTATAAAACGTAAAATGCATGAATATTTACAAATAAATTTTTATTTTCTTTTCTCATTAGTCTGAGGATGTTGACACATATATGGCTTACAGATAATGGTTTAGTTTGAACCTCAACTCATCAAACTATTTGTCATTCCTGCTACCTGAAATCATTGTACAATGAGAGGTGAGCTTTACAAGCTCAGAGAATTAAAATTACTAAAAGTATTCAGTTTGCATAATAGCCCTTTTTATATTTAATCATTTATATTTTACATAACTTGATGATAACTTTCTATTATTACTACACATGTCATAAGATTCATTCTCTATCAATCTCTTCTTCTCATTCATTGGTTAACCTTAAAACTATCAATTATCTCATAATTACCTCGAAATGAGGTTCACATCATAGAGTCCACCATTTAGATGGTTCTTATCATTCTCTGTTTCTTTCTCACCATAACTGGATAATAGCATAATGTCTAACATTTAAATAATCACCATATTATCATATTTCTATGTCTTTTCCTCTTTTTCTTACTGTAACTGTCTCTCTCTGGGAGACTCATCCATCTATAAATAAATTCATAATAATATACCACACATCAGCATTTTAATAATGCAAGCAATAATTAACACGGATGCAATGCATGAATGCTTATGATGGGAACATCTTCCCACCTATCGACAGGTTATTATTATCTTAGATTGGCCCATTCCTAGTTCTTTACAGCTTATCCCGGCTGTTACAGAATTTATTTCCAGCATATACCGGCTGTCATGGTGTCCCTTTTATTTCCAGCATATACCGGCTGTCACGGTTGTTCCATTATATTGGCCCCTTCCTGGTTCTTTCTGTTATATTATTAAATGTATATGAACATGAACAATGATATGAAATATGCACATCAATAATAAAATAAAAGCAAGCATGTATTCAGACTTGCTATCCTGTTTTTTCTCAATTTATATAAAAATTTTCACTAAATTCCTCTCATCCCAAATTACATCAAATCATCAATTAAAGCTTGTCAGGATCCACTAATTTCATCCCAAATCACATCAAATCATCCACCAGAGTTTGTCAAGATGCATTAAATTTCATCTCCTCATAAATCGTATCAAAACATCAACCATAACTCATCAAGAATTTATTTATCACCATCATTATTAAATCAACTTATTATTATAATAATATTTCTTCTCACATAATAATTTTTCTACGTGTCCAATATTCATAACATATCTGTCAACCAAATCTTTATCTATTACCAAAATATACACTAATAATTAAATTTAATATTATCACTAGATATTTCATTTTTTATTTAGACTACTTAAAGTAAATCTAACTCACCACGTAGTACTTAAAGTTACCCGTGGATCACTTCCTTGCCCTTTCCCGTTTCTCTCAGAAATTCCCCTGATTGTAGATCGTCAACACCTGACATTGTATTTATATTAAATTTATAATTTATTCTTCAATTCGTTATAAACCACACTTTGAAAATTCTCACTTTGAATTTAGAGAAACTTCATAAATGTCAGAAATTCAAAAATAAACGTTATGTTATTACCTTTTATTTTTCTGATAACTTCTCAGATTTTCTATGAAATTTCGTAGTAAACCCCTTCAAAATTTTGTCCTTTCAACATTTTTTTGGGTCCCCAAATGTTTAAAGAAATAAAAAAATTTTGAAGAAAAACTAAACAAAATCTCATAGATAAATTTACGCTTACATATTTATAAGTATATATACTATACTTTTTTTTTTTATTTGTCTTAAATAGTCTCCATATGTCCTCCATGAATTTGTCTTTTCTGGAGGGCATGCAAGGCTCAACATTACACTTGTAAGCCATGGAAAAAAATGCCTTCATTATTTGGCAGCAAGTGGCAACACTTACTGCCATGTTTACACCTTTTCTTTTTTTTTTTTACTTCTTTTTTTCACTATAATTAATTTTTAATTTAACAGTTTTTCCTTCCTTTCATTTCTGGAAGTCTTGCACATCCGTTTTTTTTTTCTTTTTTTCGAAAAATATAAATATATATATTTATTATCTTTCTTTTTATTTCTTTGTAACTACACTCCCCACGCATCCGTTTTTTTCAAAAGAATTATTTTATTTAATACTAAATTTTTTGCTTAAATATATTATTTAAATTTCATGTCATATTATTAAATTAATTTTTTACCCTTACTTTATGATTTCGGGTATTACAAAGACATACAGCCTCCCACAATTTACTTGGCAGTAGGTGCTGCCACCTGCTGCCACATTTATTTGACTTCTTTTTTTTCCTTTCTTCTGATTCCAATTCTGGACGATTCCAATTTTTTTTTGAATTATTTTATTCAATACTAAATTCTTCGTGTAAATATATTATTTTTAATTTCATATCATATTTATTAAATTACTTTTTTACCCTTACTTACAAATACGGGTATTAATAGCTGTCACGGTTTTCATTTATCTCTAGCATATACCAGCTATCACGGTTTTCATTTATCTCCTGCATGTTTCGGCTGTCACGGTTTTCATTTATTTTCAGCATATACCGGCTGTCATGGTTTTCATTTATCTCCAGTATATATCGGCTGTCACAATTTTCATTTATCTCCAGCATATACCAGCTGTCACGATTTTTATTTATCTCCAGCATATATCGACTGTCACAGTTTTCATTTTCTTCACGTTACACGTGCACAACCTTTTTTTTTATCCACTAGGTGTCCATTTTTTTTTCAAAAGAATTATTTTATTCAATAATAATCTTTCATGTATATATATTATTTTAATTTTATGCCATATTTATCAAATTGTTTCTTTACCCATAGCTTAAGAATACGAGTATTACAATTCTACCCACCTTATAAAAATTTCGTCTTGTTCTTTTCTGTCTAAATTTCTTATTGCTACTTGTATAAAAGTCAAACCTTCCTGAATTTCTACAGCTACGCTCGAAATATTATGAGATTCATCATGTAAATGATTTCGCAAAAGTGAAACGTGAAATATGTTATGTAACTGTTTCGAACCTAGAGGCAAATCCAGGCTATGCACAATTAGGCCAACTTTCTCAACAACCTCATAGGGTCCCACATACCTCGGACTCAACTTTCTTTTATTTTTAAATCTTAATACACCTTTCCATAGAGATATTTTTAAATACACTTAACCACCTATTTGAAACTCAAGAGGTCTTATACTATTATCAGTATAGCTATTCAGTCTACTCTGTGCTACTTTAATGCTTCTCTAACTAGTTTGATCCTCTCATTTGTTAACTCAATAATTTATGGACCAAATACATTTCTCTCTCTCCACTTCTTCCTAACATATAGGAATTCTAAACATCCTACCATACAATGCTTCAAACGGTGTCATTCCAATACTAGATTGATGTTGATTATTATAAGCAAATTCAATCAGGGGCAAGTAAGCATCCGAACTCACAAAGAAACTCATCATATTTGTCCTCAACATATCTTCTGGTAATCTAATAATATTTTCTGTCAGCTCATCTGTTTGAGAATGAAAAGTTGTACTAAACTGCAACTGTGTACCTATGGCTTTCTAAAGGCATTTCAGAATCTAGATATAAATCTAGAATTTCCATCTGATACTATGCTCAAAGGTACCCCATGCAATCTTACCATCTCAGCTACATACAGTTCAACAAACGTTTTAGGACTCCAATTAGTTTTAATTGGAAGAAATTGAGATGACTTAGAAAGTCTATCTACTATCACGTACACTGTATTGTGACCTTTCTAGGTATGGAGAAATCCATAAACAAAATCCATGCTCACATTTTTCCATGGTCATTCGAGCACAGAAAAAGGCTGTAGTAAGCCTCCCGGATGTTTGTTCTCTGACTTCGCTTGCTGACAAACCAAACATCTTGAAATATATTAAGCTATATCCCTCTTCAATTTTGACCACCAGTAATTCTGTCTCAATCCTCTATACATCTTATTGTTGTTCAGTTGCATTGAACATACATCATCATGTGCTTCTCTCAATATCTCATTTCTCAACTCTACATCATTGGGAACATGAATCCTATGTTTCAATATAAAAATATCATTATTTCCAATTTTGGACTCATATTGCTTTCTACTAAGCACTTTATGCTCAATCTTCACTATCTCCTCATATCTACCTTGCATTTTACTATGGATGACCGTACAACGATATTTTCTAACAATAATCCTCTATCACTTGTATTCAACTTCATTCTTATCTCTCTTAAATCTATCATCAATTTCACGTCATGACTTTCAATAGCAGTTAATCTTCTTGTAGATTTTCTACTCAATGCATCAGCTACTATATTAGCCTTCCCTGGATGATAGTGAATTGTACAGTCACAGCCACTAATGAATTCTATCCACCTCATCTATCTCAAATTCAATCCTCTCTGGGTATTTAAGTATATCAAACTCTTATAGTCAGTAAATATCTCACAAGTGGCTTCATACAGGTAATATCTCCAAATCTTCAAACCAAACACTATGACAGCCAACTCTAAGTCATGAGTCGGGTAATTTCTTTCATGATTCTTCTATTGCCTAAAAGCATATGCCATTACCTTCCCAAGTTGCATCAACAAACATCCCAACCCTTGATAAGATGCATTATTATACAACACAAATCCTCCATTACTAGAAGGAAGCATCAATACTGGAGTTGTAGTCAATTTCTTCTTTGGTAATTGAAAACTTTTCTTACACTCCCTAGACCATACAAATCTTACCTCTTTCCTGGTCAACCTAGTCAACAGTACCGTTATAATAGAAAAATTCTGAATGAATCTTCTACAATAACTTGCTAACCCCAAGAAGATTCTAATCTCAGTCACCTTAGTTGGTCTATCCCAACTCAACATTGTCTCTACCTTTTGTAGATCAACTGTTATACAATTTCCTGACACTACATGTCTCAAGAAAGTAACTTTATTAAGTCAAAATTCAAATTTAGAAAATTTCACATATAACCTCTCTTTCCTCAGAATCTCCAACACTATTTCTAAATTCTTCACATGTTGTTCTTTATTCTTAGAATATACCAGAATGTCAAATACAAACAATAAACTTGTTAAGATAGTTTAAACACTCTATTCATCAAGTCTATGAATGCAACTGTAATATAAGTTAATCCAAATGGTATCACAAGAAACTTATAACCATAACATGTCCTAAGAACAATCTTAAGCACGTCTCCCTCCTCTATCCTTAATTGGTGATAACCTTATCTCAGGTCTATCTTAGAAAATAGCCTTGTTTCCTATAACTTCTCAAATAAATCATCTATCCTGGATAAAGGATATTTATTCTTAATATTATCTTATTCAACTATCTATAGTCCATACACAATCACATCATTCCATCTTTCTTCTTTACAAACAACATAGGGCTCCCCAAGGCGACACACAAAATCGAATAAATTGTTTATCTAACAACTCTTGAACTTTCAACTCTCTTAATTCAGTGGATGTCACTCTGTAGGGTGCTATAGATATATGTGATGAACCTGGTATCACATCAATAGAGAATTTAATCTCCCTACTGGGAGACAAATTAAACAACTCATCAAGAAATACATCAAAAAAATCTTTCACTACTAAGATTTCCTCCAACTCTCTACTATCATTTCTAAAATCCACCACATATGCAAAATAGCCCGCACATTCTTCTTTAAACATTTACTAGCAGTTGGGGCAGAAATAAGACAATTTTCAAATATCTCGCGTTTTCCCTGAAAGTTAAACTCCTTTTGTCCAGGTATCCTGAGCAGTACATTTTCCTTAAAACAATCAACCCAAACATGATACACCGACAACCAATTTATTTCCAAAAGCAAATCAAAATCAACCATATTCAAAGAAAATAAATCAACTTCAAACTCTCTATTACTGATACGAGTCACACAACCCTTGTAAACATTTATGATTATCACTCTATCTCTAGTGGGAACTTCAACAATAATATTATGCATTAAAGCACTAATAAATACATCAGTAGACTTCTTAAACACTGGATGCAAAAGAATGGGTTGCACTAAGATAAACCAACATTGTTATGTCCACCATTTCTATATACAAAGCACCTCAAATTAGGAAAATTTTAGGATAAATATCTTATCTGATAACCTCTATAACATGTTCTAATCTTTCTATCACATTACCACATCCTCTAGGTAGTACATTCCTTCCTCTACTATAACTTTTAGTTCTAATAACTTGTCTCTCAAATCTGAGGGTCCCACCAATATTACTCTGAGCTACAAAAGCAACAGATCCTGCTTACCTCTGGCTCTGTATTATAGTTTCCTGTAATAAGGAACGCTCATTCTGGGGTGGTCTCTCACCCTGTACACTCATACTATCACTACCTCTTGAACATTCATGTCTAAGCCTCTTTAACCACTCTTTCTCTTTCCCTTAAACTTCATCACATCTTTCTCAATCTGAAGTGCTATATCCACTAACCTGACATAATTAATATGCCTCTTGTAAGATAGTTTCGATCAAATCTTAAAATATAATCCATCTAGGAACTTCTTACACTTCTTCTCCTTAATGTCTACCATTTTCGATACAACCATTGACAAGACCACAAATATGCTATCATACTGAGCCATAGTCATCACAATTTTACCTCAAATAAATTAAATCTCTCTTTTGTTGGGCTCTGAAAGTATATGGGCAATATTTATAAAAGAACAAGCCTCCTTAAACTTATTCCAAGATAAGGGTCTTTCACATATGCACTTACTTTGAGAAGAGTATACTCCCACCATTCTAAAGCTTCTCCTTTTAACTTAAATGAAGCAAATATGACCCTCTACCTATTAGTCACTAGTGAAATATCAGATAATCTCCCTACATGTTTTACCCATAGCTTAGGCTCAAAAGGATTCATAGATCCTTTAAACAATAAAACATTCAACTTAATATATCTAACAAAACAATCTCCTTGCATCTCGTGCATAAACTCACCTTTTCCCTTTTGAATGTCTACCATTACTGGATTTACAACAACCTCAGGCACTACTTTAGCCTGTTCATCAAGTCTATGATATAGACTATCAACTCTATCATCTGTTACATTCATTTTCTTAAGAGCATGAGCAATGACTTCTCTTAGCTCATCTTTTTCAACTCTAGATTCTCTCATACCCCTACTAGTATCAATTATACTATCAACATTTTCCCTTCTAGGAAATTCACTCTAACTCAGCCTTAATCTCAACCTCAGCTCATTTAAAAATTGGGCCTACCACGTCCTCTCAAGTTAATAACTCTAACTCTAGCTCTAGCATGTCCACATGTGATCCTCATACTATTTATTAAAATATAATTTATTTTAATCTTCCACTTTCTTTATTTTTTTGCAGTCTACATAATCATAAAACCTAAGACTTTGATACCAAAATTGTAACAATCCATCCCGGGTTAGTCACCCCCGAGACGGTGTCGTCACTTTTTGAAATCCCAGCACGACACATATATGTAACAATATAAAAATGTCAACTAAATTATCCTCAACCCTTAACAAGGGAGTTACATCATTTAGACCTCAACTGAACAGTATATACAACATAGTATGCATGAATATTTACAATTATTATTTTTTATTTCCATTAGTCTGAGGATGTGGACCACGTCATATACAAATAATGACTCAGTCCGAATATCAGATCACCAATCTATCTGTTCGGCCTGTTACCTGAAATTATTTAACAATGAGAGGTGAGCTTCACAAGCTCAGTGAATTAAATTTACTAGAAGTATTCAATTTGTATAAATAGTCTTCCAATATTTATTTATCTATATCTCATATAATTTGATAATAGCATTCTATTATCACTATTCATATCATAATCTCCATCATTTATCAATCTCTTCTTCTCATATATTTAATCATCTTGAGACTATCAATTATATCTCATAATTACCTCATTATAAAGTTCACAACATATAATCAATCACTCAGATAACTCTCATCATATTTGTCTCTCTGTGAGACTCATTCATCTATCAATAAATTTACAATCAAGAATAACACTTTAGCATCTCTAGCAATAACAATCAATATTTAAAGCAAATACAATGCATGAATTTAAATGTTATTATTATTTGGGAACGTCTTCCTATATGTCGATATGTTTTTATGTTAAACCGGCTGCCTTCCCAATTCGTTTATCTCCAACCCATACCGACTGTCATGGTTTTCATTTATTTCCAGCATATATTGACTATCACGGTTTTTATTTATCTCCAACATATACTGACTATCACGGTTTTCATTATCTCCAGTATATACCAACTGTCACGGTTTTCATTTATCTCCAGCATATACTGACTGTCACGGTTTTCAATTATCTCCAGCATATACCGGTTGTCACGGTTTTCATTTAGACTGGCCCTCTCCCAGTTCTTTTATTTCATGTATATGCATATGCATATGAATAATGATATAAAACAAGCATGTATTTAGACATTCAATTTAGCTATCCAGCTTTTTCTCAAAATTATTATTTGATCATATTCATTAAATCTTCTTCTTATATATCATATCAAATTATCAACCATTCCTTAATTATTTAATCAACTTATTATTCCAATAATATTACTTCTCATATAATAAATCTCTAACATATCAATTATTCATATCATACCCATCAACTAACTTTCATCTATCATCAAATCATAGGTTAACAATTAATTAAAATATCATCACTGTATATTTCATATTTATCTCAATTAATAAAAGTAAATCTAACTCACCACGTAGCACTTAGAGCTACCCATATATCACCTCCTTGCCTTTCCTGCTCTTTTCAGTAATTGCACCCGATTACTGATCGTCAACACTTGACATAATATTTATATTAAGATTTCTAATTTATTCTTCAATTCTTCAACAATTCATACCCTTTAAATTTCTACATCAAATTCCGGGAACTTTTCATATATACTAAATTTCAAAAATAAAATTTACATTATTACCTTTTGTTTTTCTTAGAGCTTTCCTCGATTCTCTTTAAAATTCTCCCATAAATCTCTTCAAAATTTTACTCTTTCGACCTTTCTTTCAATCCCCAAGTGTTTAGAGAAATAGAAAATTTTGAATTGAAGAAAAAAGAAAACCAAACAGGATCTGGTATAAAAATATCAAACAAAAATGAAAATACTAAACTTTTACCTTAAAAATCACAGCCACCGTTCTTCCATTTTCATTTTGCAAGCTTAGTGTCCTAACATGCAAAGTGTGCATGTTAGGTGACAACACTTGGACGTCCAAGTGTTGTCCCCAACTTTTTTTTTTAATCTAACAACATTACACTTAGGATGCTAGCGTCCAAATTTTTTTTTTTTTTCTTTTCCTTTATATATACCTGGACAACCTTTTTTCTATCCACCAGGCATCCATTTTTTTTTTCAAAAGAATTATTTTATTCAATAATAATCTTTTATGTATATATATTATTTTAATTCCATGTTATATTTATTAAATTACTTATTTACCCATACTTTAAGATTATTAGCATTACACAGGCGTTCTACTATGGATGACTGTACAACCATATTTGACAACAATACTCCTCTATCATTGATACTTAACTTCATTCTCATTTCTTTCAACTCCACCACCAAATTCACATCATAACTCTCTATAGTAGCTAACCTTCCTATAAACTTCCTACTCTATGCATCAGTTACCACATTCACCTTCCATAGATGATAGTGAATTATACAATCATAATCCCTAATCAACTCCATCCATCGCCTCTACCTCAAATTCAACTCTCTCTGGGTAGGTAAGTATGCTAAACTCTTATGATTAATGAATATCTCACAAGTGGCTCTATATAGATGATGTCTCCGAATTTTCAAAGCAAACACTATGACAGCCAACTCTAAGTCATGGGTCGGGTAATTTCTCTTATGATTCTTTAACTATCTAGAAACATAGGCTACTACCTTCCCATTTTGCATCAACACATATCATAACCCTTAATACACATCACTATACACCACAAATCCTTCATCACCAAAAGAAAGCACCAAAACTGGAGCGATAGTAAATTTCTCCTTCAACAACTAAAAACACTTCTCACACTCCTCAGACCATACAAACTTCACCTCTTTCCTGGTCAATCTAGTGAAAGGCATTGCAATCATATAAAAATTCTAGATAAATTTTTTATAATAACCAGCCAACCCCAAGAAGCTTCTAATATTAGTCACATTAGTTGGTCTATCACAACTCAATACTCCCTCTACCTTCTAGGTCAATGATAAGTGCTTAAATATTCATATTTAAGCCCCTAAATTTACATTTGGTAAGCCCTTAGTATATATATTTTATTCTATTTTACTTCCTTTTTTGTGTTTTATGGGTTTTTATAAGTTCTTGGAGAAAAGGGAGCATTTTGGAACTCAAAGAGAAAAAGCTGGAAAAACTGAAGCTGCCTAGTGTGATCGAGCGCAGAAGGCTTGCGATCGAGCGCACCAGCGCCCAAGCCAGGATTGAGTGCAACCTGCGCTCACATGCAAGAAGAAGGCTCGAGCGCACATATGCTCGAGCACACTAGTATGAGATCGAGCGCACAAGTACGGCAGTAAATAGTAAAATGACAAAACTTGTTATGGAAATAATGGTTCGGGTCTTGTTTTGGAAATTAGGGTTTCGAAGTATCCTTAGAACCTTATAAATAGCCCTGTAAAACACAAAAAGAGGAGCTTGTCTTTAGTTTTAGTTTTAGGTCGGGAGGCCAAAGGCCAGAAGGGATTTCACAGAAGAATTGACGACTCTTCAATGGAGCTCCTTCAGGTTTCTTCTTTCCTTTATTTTATTATGTGTAACTAAACTTTTAGTAGGGCTTGGTTGAAGCCCTAATTATGTTTACTCAATAATTTAGTATTGACACCTTTGCGATATGTATGTTGTGGTTCTTAACTTGATTAATGCATGTTTTCATTTAAATTCCTCATATGTGTTTGCTGATCAACATATGCATGTGGTATGGATTAGTTAGTTGAATCAATTTGGATGACCGAGTCCTGGGTTTAACATTAGTAACAAAAGATATCTATGCCAGATTCTTTAGATTAATCAACATAGAAAACCATGAGTGGACCAAACCCTAGGTCTCGTGTGGTTGTCTATTTCCACATATCCTAGGCTCTCTTCAGGAACAACTCAGTATACACCATGTTGAATCCCTTAAGAGAGAAAAGAGTTAGAGTATACACCATGCCTAACTCATTGCTTAGGGAAATCAATAGCTTAAGGAGTGGACCAAGCCCTTAGGTTGACAAACATTAGATATTCATAGCATGAGTAAAGCATTGGCATACTGTTTTGTTGTGGTAACATGATTAATGGTGGATATCAAGTCCCTACGCTTTTATTATTACTATTTCAAACTCAATATTTATTTCTATCTTTTTATATTGCGAAGTTAATTCTAAATCAAAATTTACCAATCTCTGTGGAGATGATCTCGCATTTGCACACTATGCTACTGTTGACCTTGTGCACTTGCAAGTAAAACAAGTTCGATTATTTGCTTATTAATTTAGGTAGATAATTGCACAACAGTCAACTGCTATACCATCTTCAGATACTACATGCCCCAAGAAAGTTATTTCATTCAGCCAAAACTCACATTTAGAATATTTAGTATACAATCTCTCTTTCTTCAACATCTCCAACATAATTTCTAAATGTTTTATGTGCTCTTCCTTACTCTTAGAATACACTAAGATGTCATCAATAAACGCAACCACAAACTTGTCAAGAAAAAGTGTTTAAACACTCTATTTATTAAGTCCATGAATGCTGCTGGAGCATTACTCAATCTAAATGGCATCATAAGAAACTCATGGTGATCATAACGTGTCCTAAAAGTAGTCTTAGGCATGCCTCCCTATTTAATTCTCAACTGGTGATAACCTGATCTTAGCTTTATGTTAGAAAACAACCCTGCTCCCTGTAACTGCTCAAACAAATCACTTATCCTAGACAAAAGGATATTTGTTCTTAATAGTGATCTTATTCAGCTGTTTGTAGTTTATACATAATCTCATCATTCTATATTTCTTTTCACAAACAATGCAAGGGCTTCCCATGGTGATACACTAGGTCAAATAAATTGTTAGTCTAATAATTCCTAAAGTTGAACTTTCAGTTCCCTCAACTCAACAAGTGTCATTCTTTAGGGTGCCATTGAAATAGGTTCAGAATATGAAATGACATCAATAGAGAATTCAATCCCCTATTGGGAGGCAAACTAGACAACTCATCAGGAAAGACATCAGAGTAATTCTTCACCACCAAAATTTCTTCCAACTTTTTACCCTCCTTTCAAGAATCCACCACGTATGCTAAATAACCCCACAACCCTTCATCAACCATTTACTAGCAGTCAAAGCATAAATAAGGCAGTTTGCAACTATTTTACTTTCTCCTTGAAAGCTAAACTCATCTTGCTCGGTATTCTAAACACTATATTTTTCCTGAAACAGTCAACTTAAACGTGATACGCCGACAACCAATTCATTCCCAAAATCAAATAAAAATGTATCGTATTCAAAGGTAATAAATCAACTTCAAATTCTCTATCACCCATATGAATCAACAACCCCAGTAAACATTTCTGATTATCACTCTATCCTTAGTGGGAACTTCAACAATATTATGCCTAAAAGGACTAACACATGCATCAATAAAATTCATAAATACACTAGATGCAAAAGAATAGGTTGCACTAGGATCAATCAATAATCTAGTAGGTCTATCAAGAATAGATATTGTACCCATAACAATATCAAGAGTAGCTTGGGCATCCTGCTGGGTCAATGCATAAACTCTATTCTCTATGGGCTACGTTTGACTACCTCGTTCTCGCTCAACAACTGTTCATCTACTTGATTCTCAACTCCGAACACCACCAAATCCACTTCGTCTCTCTAACTATCTTCTCCAGCACCTCCAACATTCACCTCAATTGATCTCCCCAATGGAAAATCTACACTGATATGTCTACCCTCTCCACATACAAGCTCTAGTATCTCTATCAAACATAATACTACCACCTCCCCTGAGTAGTACACTCCCACCTCTACCAAATCCTCCAGTTCCCATAGGTTGTTTCTCAAACCTAGAGGTACCTCCAACAGAACTGAGCCACAGAGGCTACAGATCTAGCCTGCCTAGATCCCTGTGAAAAGGAATGCCTCCTCTAAGGTGATATCCCAATCTAAATACTGATACTACCACCCCTAGAACCCTTTTGTCTAACGCTCTTCAATCACTCTTTCTGTCCTCTAGACTCAATCATGTCTTTCTTAATCTGAAGTGATTTATCCACCAAAGTAGCATAATTCACATGCCTCATATATGAAAGTTTAGATCATATTTCAAAATGTACTCCATCTAAGAATCTCTTACACTTTTTCTCATCAATATTTATTAGCCCAAGCACAAACCTCGATAAAGCCACAAATCTACTATCATATTGTGCCATAGTCATCATATTCTACCTCAAATGAATAAAATCTCTCTCCTGATCGGCTCTAAAAGTATTTGGAAAATACTTTGCAAAGAACTCCTCTTTAAACCTGCTCCAGGTTAAGGGTCTATCTACATCTGTACTCATCCTAGGAAGAGTATCTTCTTACCATTCAGAGGCCTCACCTTTTAACTAAAATGAAGCAAAGGTAAACCTATACCTATTAGTCACTAGCAAGACACCAAATAGACGTTCAATGCGTTTCACCCATAACTCAGCTTCATAAGGATTATTAGACCCTCTAAAAGACTAGGTTTCAATTTAATGAACCTAGCAAAGCAGTCTCCCTGCATCTCTTATGCAAAGTCACCTTCTCATTCCTGAACATCATGCCTCACAAGATTTATAACAACATCAGGTTTTTTCCTAACCTGTTCATCCAGTCCACGCTATAAGCTATCAACGATACCCTCTGCTACATTCAACCTCTCAATAGAATAAACAAGAGTGTCTCTTAACTCATATCTTCTAACACCAGATTCTCTCACAGCCGCACTAGTACCAAGTGTACTACCAATATATTCCCTCTCAGGAACCACAGACTCAACATCCATCTCAACCTCTGCCCTTCTAAACAATGGGGGCATACCATACCCTCTCTGATTCATAACTCTACATCTAGGTTTGCTATGTCCATATAGTATCCTCAGATTCTGCATTAAGATATAATTTGTTTTAATCTTGCACTTCATTAAGTTTTATATAGTCTAAAAAATCATAAAACCTACTCGAGACCAACCTGAAACCAAAATTGTAACGCTCCATCATGGGTTGGCCTACTCGAGATGGTGTCATCACAATTTGAATCCAAGCACGAAACATATATGCAACAATATAATACATCATCATCTCAAATAATATTTACAACAATATCCTAAACTCTTTTCAGAGGAGTTACATCATCACATATAATATTTAAATATATACAATGTATGAATAACTGTCTTTCTCAATTTTTTTTCTTATTACATTCTGAGGATACTGACCATACTGGACATACCTATAGTCTTACTCTGAACTCAAAATATAGATATATCGATGCTGTCCACAACTTGAAATTATTTAACAATGAAGAGTGAGCTTCACAAGCTCAGTGAATTCAATTTACTTACTAGAAGTACTCAATTTGTATACTTCTAGTCATATTTTATATTTCAATCATAATCATAATTCCATATATCTTTTCATCTATCAATTAACTGGTCCGATCGACCAATCTTAAACAAGCCAATCGCCTTTTTATCCAAAAATTACAAAAACTCTTTTTCTTCCTTTTTGGTTGGTTACTAGCTGATCAGTCCACTCAGCCAGTCAATTGATCACCCTTGCTAGTTGACTAGTTAGGTAACCAATCAACTATCTAGTCGATTAGTTGGGCAACCAGTCGACCAGTTGATCCCTTAAGCTTTCAAAAAAATTTTATCTCTTTCCTTCAATCTGTAAGAAATTTATGTACTCTTTTCTTTGTAAAGCTTCTAACTCTTTTCAAAACAAAATTTCAACATTTTTCTTCAAAATTCTTTCAATTTCAACTTTCAATCTTTATATATGCATACATGATTTCATATGAAATTTTAATATAACTATCACAATTACTCTTTTGCCCTTGCATTGAGGGTACATGTATCACAGTTTTGGACCCAAATCTTCCTCTTGTACCAAATGATCCGAAACTAAGTGAAAGATGGAATACAACATAGTGCAGCAGCTATTGAGAAGGTTCGTTTGGAGAGGAAGAAACACAAGGAGGATGAGATGTTGTGCTGATGACACATCTTGAACACTTTATTTGATTGTCTCCATGACTTAGTCACTAAAGTCAAGTTTGTAAGGAACATTTGGAATCAATTGGAATTCAATACAAGACTGAGGAAGAAGGTAACAATAAGTTTTAAATTTCTAAATATTTTGAATTTCATATGGTTGATAGTAAACTGGTACATGAGCAAGTCCATGAATTGCAAGTGCTTATTAACAAGATTTGTTCTCAGAAGATAACTCTTCTAGATACTTTTCAAATGGACGCATTATTGACAAATTTCCTCCTTCGAAAGGCTATGGTAAGAGACTATTGCATAAGACTGAGGACTTCACTTTGGAACAAATTCATAAACATCTTCACATAGAAGATGAGTCACATTTACGTGATAAAAAATAATTTTGCTACATTTGAATCCAAGGTACATTTTATGTGGAAGGGAACCAATCTAAGAATTAGAACTTACAAGCCAAGAATAATGACCAACAATTTAAGAAAAAAAAACCCACAACGGAAAAAAAAAAAAAAAAAAAAAAAAAAAAAAGATTTGCTAGAAAGATGATCACTTTACCAAACAATGTAGGCATCATTAGACTAATCTAAAGAGTAAAGCAAACATGGTGGAAAAGGTCTTATGTTCATGATCTTTGATATTAACATAAAAACTGAAAAATCTGGGCGGTGGCTCGATTATGGAGAAACATATCATGTCTGCAAACACAAGTTGTTCTTCAAAATATTTGAGGAAGCGACTAGTGAAGTTCATATGAAAAACGATGATTGTTCCCACATTGTTGGTAAAAATACTGGTGAGATTGATTTCACATCCGGGAAAATGCTGACTTTAGTTAATGTTTTGTTTGTACCTAACCTTAGGAAGAACCTGGTTTATGTTGATTTACTTTGTAAGAAGGGGTTTTGGGTAGTGTTTGAATTCGACAAGTTTATCATGTACAAGTTAAGCATTAATAATAATAATATCGTATATTCTGCTTATATTGTTGAGTTATCTATTTGGTATGAACATTTGACTTATTTAAATTGTCGTACTTTAATGAATATAAAAAAAAATAGAATTGATTGACTACAATGATAGTTATGACATGTGAAATTTGTGCTAAATCTAAAATTGTTAAGAAACTATTTTCAAGTATTAAAAGAGATTCTAAAATTTTAGAATTAATTCATTCACATATCTGTGAATTAAATGGCATGCTTAGTCGTGGTGGTAAAAGATATTTAATCACATCTGTTGATGACTTTAGTAGGTTTATGTATGTTTATTTATTAAGAACAAAAGAAGAACTTTTTGGTATGTTTGAGAAATATAAGGCTGAAGTTGAATTCAATTAGATAAGAAATTAAGGTTCTTCGATCCGATAAAGGTGGAGAATATTTTATGCGTGAATTTTGTGAAAAGAATGTCATCATTCATCAAATTACAATACATTATACACCACAACAAAGTGGTTTAGCTGAAAGAAAGAATAGATCATTGGTTGAAATAGTTAATCGTATACTTTTTAATGCAAAATTACCAATTGATTTATGGGGTGAAGCATTACTTACTACATATTATATTCATAATAAGGTAACATCTAAATGATTTAGTCCTTATGAATTATGTAAAGGAAGAAAACCGAACTTAGATTATCTAAAACTGCAGGGGTTCCTAGCATACTATAGAGTTCTGAATCCTAAAAAAACTAAGTTAGGACCAAGGGCTATTAGAAGTGTATTTGTGGAATATATTGAAAATAGTAAGGCTTATAGACTCTTTGATTTGTATTCTCATTCTATAGTTGAGTCTTGTGATGTAGATTTTTTTTTAAATAAATTTTCTTCTAGTTTTGTCATTGTGGATGAAAGTAGTCAAGTTCTTTATTCTAGTGAAAATGTGAGATCAGAATCTCATAATGGAGATACTAATATTCCTAAAGAACAAACCGAGCCTAGAAGAAGCACTAAGGTAAGGCAACAAAATGACTTTGGTTTAGAGATTATTTCATCTCAAGCCATTGTTTTCTTGATTAAAATGAGATAGAAATACTAATTTTTTTTAAATAAAATTCTTATGGTGCTAAATCTAGAAGGTGATCCTAAGACATTTAGTAAGGTATGTCATCAAGAGATGCTATTCTTTTGAAAAGAAGTAGTTAATGATAAAATAGACTCAATAATGTTTAACAACACTAGGGTGTTGGTTAATTTGTCCAAAATATCAAAATCTATTAGGTTTAAGTGGGTCTTTCGTATAATACTGATGGCTCTATTCAAGCCTTCAAAGTTTGATTAGTAGCTAAAAGTTTTAGACAAAAGGAAGGGATTGATTATTTTACACCTATACACCTATTGCATGAATTACATCAATCGGAATTCTTATTGCATTTCCATCTATAAATCATTTGTATATTCATTAAATGGATGTTAAAATTACTTTCTTAAATGGAGATTTAAATGAAGAGGTTTATATAGAGTAACCCAAATGATTTATTCTCCCTGAAATTGAAAAAAAAAATATAAATTAGTTCAATCATTGCATGGATTAAAACAAGCACCTAAGCAATGACATGAAAAGTTTAATTTTGTCATATTATCATTTAGCTTTGTACAAAATAGTGTTGATAAATGTATTTATTCTAAATTCACTAAATAATATGGTGTATTAATTTGTTTATATGTAGATGACTTGCTATATTATTGAAACTAATATGATTGGTGTAAATGAAACCAATAAGTGTTTGTCATTTAGTTAAAATTAAAGACTTGGGTGAGGTAAACACTATATTAGGCATCAAGGTTAGAAGCATAGTGGAGGTTATGCCTTATGTCAATCCCATTATAATGAGAAGGTACTAAACAAATTCTAGCACCTTAATATTAAAGAGTTTAATACCTTTTTTAACGCAAGTGTTATATTAGTGAATAACTCTGGTAGAACTGTAGCACAACTTGTATATTCTAGCATTATTGATTCTTTAATGTATGTGTTAACTAAAGCAATCCAAGAGGATGTGAATTGGGTTCAAAAACTTTTTCGACCATTAAAAAATTAATCATAAGATTAATCAACCAAGAAATAACAAATTATATAAATAATAAAAATAAGTTTGATAGAAATTAAATGAGTAAGGAAGAAGAGCTTACAAACTTGATTTATAGTGGTTCAGTCACTTATTGTGCCTAGTCCACTCCTCAAGACAACTTAGTGAGAGTCCAACTTCACTATACCAATCAACTTTCAAGGTGTTTCTCAAACCTTTACAAGATTATCTTTCACAATAAATTTTCAATCAAGTGTTTAACACCTAAACATACACAAGAGTTACACCAACTCTTCTTTACAAGATATAATTGAATGAAGGGGTTTGGTACACAAGAGAGAATGTAAATTAATGCTTACAACTCATAAATTTTCTCTCTCACAAGAACAAATCTTAAGAATGGCTTAAAGATCAAATATTGAAAGCTTTAAAGAGTAGTAAATGAGTTATTGAAGAAATTTATTGTTATAGGTAAATTTTATGATGGATAATTATAGAATTTACTCAATATTTCCATTAGACATAAGGAATGGCCGTTTGGTGCATTAAATGCTCTGTCCCACGCCTTAATTTTTGAAAACTAGCTGTTATGCAGGACAGGACAGTCGACTTTGAAATGAGGACAATCGACTATCTTTTATATTTTGAAATAGGTGAGTCAAAAATTGAATGTACAGTTGACTGTTAAAACTTTCTAAAACTTTTGGTAATCGATTGTCTTAATATGTCAGTAGATTGTTTTCATTGAGAAGATAGGGAATAAAAATTATGGCCTATCATAGTCGACCGTCAAAGAGGTCAGCCGACTATCAAGGGTCTTTGGACCTTTTGGCAGCCGACTATCCTTGGATTATAGTCGACCGTACCCATCCAGTTTTGAAATAAAAAACAATTTTACAGCTAAGTTTTAAAACCTTATTTGTTTTAATCAAAAGTAGACTTGTTAAAGCATATTTTTTGCCAAACTAAAGCTAAGAAGTTGAGAGATAGAGAGAGAGGGACACTTAATCTTCTAAAGACTTTTAACCACTTTAATCTTCAAGGGATTTTCAAACTGACTCATCCATTTTGAATGCGTTCGATGAATGATTCATTCGTGCGCATCTTTTAGAGTGGGTGCAAGCCATCTTGATTAAGTCAAAACTTAGACAAAAGATAGTTAGTACAAAATAACTTAGTTTTTGTCATTATCAAAATCAATTCGGGGTTAACAGTATGCCATACATTGCACTAGACTTGATATTGAATTTGTTATAGGTATACTAGTAATCCTATTGTAAAACATTTGAAAGCCATTGCCAAGATATTTAGTTATCTAAAGAAAACCATAGATTTGGTGTTGTTCTACAGCGATTATCAAGTTATATTATAAGGATACACTGATACGAGTTAGATTACCAATGTTGGTGATAATAAGTCTACTTTTAGATAGGTCATTACATTTGGTGGAAGGATTGTGTCTTAGGCGAGCAAAAAACAAACTTGTATTTCTCACTTAACAATGGAATATGAGTTTATAGCCTTGGTAGTGATTGAGAAATAGGTAAAATGGATACATAATTTAATGTTCGATATAAATTTGTGGTCAAATCATATGCCTTTTATTTCCATTCATTGAGATAGTGAAACTACATTGTCAAGAGTTTACAACAGTACCTATAATGGTAAGTCCAATCATATCAGTCTGAGATATGATTATGTGAGACAATTGATACAAGGTGGTTACATCACAATTGTTTATGTGAAGTCAAGTAAAAACTTGGCCGATCCTCTAACTAAAGCTCTCTCTAGAGAGTTGATGAGAATGACTTCAATTGAAATGGAGTCGAAACATTTAAAAAAGAATCACCAGTAATGGTAACTCGACTTTATTCAAGTATTGTAGTATTTATAAAGTTTAATGGGTAAAAGCACGTTACTAATAAGTGATTGTTTAATACTGACAAGTTGTTAACCCCTAAACTGTCGGCATTGTCCATTTTTTTTTTTTTTATGGAGGGTGAGTTGTAATCTTAATGAAGTCTATTACAGAATTGTAGTGTGTTCTAGTAGTAGAAACATGTTGTAGACTTCACCTGTATGAACTTTGAGGTGATGTCGCTTCTTAAGAGAGTTTTAAGGTTTACTCTTGAGAGAATTCATGAACCATGATCAAGCACAAAGCCATAATCATGCTAAGTAAAATAGATTTTCTCACCGAAACAAGAGAGTGATATATGTGTGATAATTCCAACTCTTTTACAAATAGTACCTAATTTAATGCTAAGGCAATTGGATACTTTTATAGAGTTTTGACGTATTTACACTAAGATTTAAATCGAAAGATATTTTTACATATGTATACCAACCTTATAATAGCTTGACTGTATATTTTATCAAAGTTTGTTTTACAAAGAAAAGAATTAATTTGTCAAACAAAACTGGGGGATTGTTGGAGTTTTGTTTAAAAAAAATAAAGATCCAGTTTACTAAGGTGTACTGGCTAGTCAACTGGGCATGTCTGATGAGTTTTCCAAAATTTGAACATAAATTTTTTACAGTCGATTAGGACATTGCCAATCGATTGGCAGCCCAATACCTAACTCCAGTTCATCCAGAAGCTTAACCTAGTTAACTAGGATTAGTGGTCAGTTGACTATAGGTTCGTTAATTTTGAAAATTAAATTTTCAACAACTATTTCTTTAAGAGTTATGTTTTTTAGTTCATACCTCTTCATTTTTTTTTATTATTGGAGGTTTAAAAATCATTATAAATACATAAACTAACTTCTTAATAACTAACTTTAGTCTTTACAACCTCTTCCCTAATTTTTGTTCTTAAAGGTTACGACCATTGTATTCATTGCTTCATAGAGAACATAAAGGAGAATATCTAAATTTGTTCTCAGAGATTCTCAGTGACTTTGTTGTATAAATGATTATTTGTCAGAATTTGGAGCAATTAAGTGGGGACAAATAAATCTTTAAAGACAATGATTTTTCGCGCCTCAAAGTTCTTTTTTTTTTTTTTTGCAATTTCTTAGATTATGTATCCATCAAAATTAACAATATGTGATTTGTTCATGTGGGAAGAAAACACCAATTATCCCATTCTTCTTTCCTTTTACTTTTTTATCTACCAAACTATTGAAAACTGCTCTCCTCTCATCTCTTTCTTCCTTCCTCTCTAGCAATCAGTAGCCTAATATTTAGATTATTTTTTTTATTTTCACATAAATTATTAAAAACTAATTTTGAAGTACTAAAAGTTAATTTTGTGGTGCTATAAATTGATAACTTAGTTAGTTGAGTCATTGTACAAAACAAAAATTAAGAATCAAATCCCACTAAAAAAAACACTTTACAAACACTAAGAATAAGAGAAATAACGAATAAGAGAGAGGATTCTCGTTACGGTACTCATAATCCTAATAAATCTCCGTTGAAAAAGAAAACGAAATTGATATTGAAATGCTAATATTATTTGCCTTTTCATTTGCTGTTTTGTGTACTACTTTCTTTTTTTAAATCATTTTCTCCTTTAACGCGTACTTGTTTTCAGTTTTCCTATGGAGGGTCGGAATGAGATTTATTTTCTACTGTACATGATAGATTATGTCAACCTAACGATTTCTGACAGGAATGGCATAAGAGTCAAAACAAATAAAGGTTCCTTTTCATTCGACACGTTTAAATTTATTTCTATTTTAAGTTATTAAAATATTATGTTAAAAATAAAAAATAGAAACAGTTTTTTGTTTTGTTTTTATAAAAAAAAATTGTTTGTATGTATAACAGTTGATTTTAAAGATATATATTTTTTTTATAAATGGTAAGACGTTAATTAATCAACAAGAGATTATTATTATTTTCAAATATATTTTTAATCTTTTAGTATTTTTTATTGACACCAGTAATTTAATGAACTTTTCATAAATTTAATATAGGACAAATAACCAATGAAAACAAACCTATTGAATGTTCTTATAAAATTAAATAACAACAAAAAAAAAATGTTTTAAAAATAAGACCATATATTTCTAAAACAAGAAATTAGAATTAATCAATAGATTATAAACCAATGAAGCCAGAAATGCCCTTTAACACCAAGTTTATAAGATACATTAGGAGTATATATTTTTTAATGACAAAAAATCAGATAGATTCTTTTTATTAAAACAATAAATAAGATAAAAATTGGGAATTTTGAAAACGGTTTTAAAAAAATGTTAACCAAACAGGTCTTTTAGGTTTAGAGAACTGAAACCCGATTTTAAAAAATGTATCTAAACATACCCCGTATCTTTGATTTGTTTTTTTTTTTTTGATCACTTAAAAAAGAGAGAGACGCATAACTTTAAAAAAAAAACTATGTGCATGAATAACAATCATTTGGTGGGCTTGATAGGGAGCTTGATGAAACCTACTAAAGATCTAATTTAATTAGCATGGAGAGCGTCGACCAATGAAACGACAAAAGTAGCCACTACAAATAATGCATGGAGGAAGGGTGCAGTGTAGCCATGGCTTGATTTTGTGGACACTTTGTTGCCCATCTCTTTCCTTTAAGAAATGTCTCCATTCTTGCATTAATGCACCTTTGACTCATGTTAATTGCAACATGGGGTCCATTCCAAGCCAACAAACCATTATCAAACCCATGTAAGTCTAACCCATGTAAGTCAAATTTTTGGAGTTGGTGCTGTCTAAAATTGATGGATAGTTTGATAAATGCCCGAAATCAATGATTTGATTTTTTTTATTCTTAGAATTTTTTTAATGATATTAGAATATTCAAAAATTGAAAAATGCATTTAAAATATTATTAAAAAAATTTCATCGAGATCTATAAAATAAAATTTGAAATCGCCAACATTTACCAAACCATCTCATCTCATGAGCGGTTGGAAGCTCCGTCATGAAAGGTGAGTATCTTTTTAGATGTGGCTGTTTTCTGGTGACCATTATCAAAAAATAATGCTACCATTGGGTTGGATTTTTCACAGGCAACAAAACCCCTCTTTCTTGGTCACCAACTGTCATCGGAACCAGTTCATGCGCCTCATGCACTAGCACTTTTGTAATTGTTGCTGGTTTTCGGCAACTGTTTTTTTTTTTTTTAATGAAAATATAAATTTGATTTTACAAAAAAAAAAAAAAACCCTCTTTTGCTAACGTGAAAGAGGTATATTTAAGTCCAAAAATTTCATATGTTTCAATCATAGTATTTGATTTAATTTTTTTGATAATGTGGCTATTAATCTTATCATAAGTTGCACCAAACAAAAGACAAATTAAACTTTAGAGGATCCAAATCCGTATAATATATCATTAATAAAAATTATAGTATGAAATGGTATTATTCTTGAAAAAATAGTATAATTCAAATAAGTATATAGTTTTATATTTGAACAAGAAATATATAATAATAGAAGAAAAATGTGTCAAATATATCTCAAATATACACACAAATTATTTAAAACTTATGTCTGATTGTTAATATTTAAATGCATTCTAAAATAATACAATGTTAAAATTTAATCTATTACATGGGAGAAAAACCAAATTTGTGATGGAAGCTTATTTTTTCTATGTATGTATTTCGAATATAATCTCAATAATTCTTTTTGTGAAAATATGGTTTGACTTATACTACTGATAAAATTTAAAATGTATTTTATTTTTATTTTAAAAATTTTAAAAAAGGATTTTATATTAGAAATAATGATAGGTCCCAATCTATCAAAGGAGATAGAAAATTAAATAAAGTTTGTGGCAGAAATCCACTTGTTTCTTTCCTTTAATTTACTTTGAGAATGTGATATCATAAGTTCAATTGTTAGAGATCTAGTTTAAGTTCATTTACAATTTATTTATTTATTTATTTTAAAATATTTATAAATTTAATTTTTATTATTTTAGATATTTGTAGTTTATGTCAATCTGAACTTATATAATTATTAATACAAAACTAAGTCGTTTTAGTGTTAAATAAACACGATTTTCATAAATTTATAAATAATTTATTGAAGTTTATAATTTGAAGTATTTATGAAATATATTTAGTTAATATTGCTAAGATTTTATTATTTAATTATTCAATTTTAAAAAAAATGATAGTAGTTAATTTTTGTTGATAAAATTTATACAATTAATTAAAATAACACTTGAATAGCAATAAAAAAAATATAAAATACAAGAAAATTTCAAATAATTAAAATATAACTTAAAATAAAAATTTTAAATTCATTTGAATTCAATTGAGTTCAAATATTTAAAAATGAAAGAATTCAAAAGATGAGAGAGAGATAATAGGGAGGAATAATGAGGGAAAAAGAGAGTAAAAAATAGTATTTTAGTGAACATAATTTATTTTTTTACTTTTCATTTTTGTGCAGTTCATTTGTAAATTCTATCAATTTTGATAGAATTTGTATTAAATTAACTCAGTTCCATAGTAAATTCATTTCGAAATAAATTTCATAATTTTTTATTGTTTCAAATATAACAAGTATAAAATTACAAATAAATTACATATTTGTAATTTTTTATAGTCCTAGGTTTTTTGAAAATCAACATTCCTCCAAAGTTTTAGTTTAAACAACAGTTACATTCAAAATAACTAAAAATTAAATTAATAATTTTTTATAGTTATGTAACATTAAATCTGTGTTGTTCTGTTATACGATTTTAATTGCTTGGTACGCATATGTAAGGGATATTACCTAGAGAACAATTACCTTTTTCTATTTTTTTACTTTTTCGTTAAAGTTTTTATTAGTAAAATAAATTTATTGTTTTGAAAAACTTAAGATCAAATTATAATTACTATCAAATTTGAGAATATACTTATAGTTTACCCATATATTTAATAGATGATGAAATTTGAGAATATACTTATAGTAAAGTTTTTAAAAACTTAAACTAGACTGGCCAACCATAGAATCTCATGCAAAAACAAAATAAAAAAATTGTCTAGCTAAAAAGTTGATCGGCCTTTAATTAAGGCTCCTAAGCATTTATATAATGATGAAGCAAACAAGTCTTACAATGACACGAGTTAATTTCTATGAAGCTGGAACTTAATTGGCTGCAGATAAAATTTGACTTGTGCAATTGCTACGATTGCCATCTTTCAATTTTTGGATATGATGGGAGTACTAAGATAACGATTTGCCATAGGATCGACGAAGATAACGGTGCTGATTTAACGGCCGTCAAGACCGAGAAATTACATTGTTAATTATCCCAATTATTACGGGAAAATCAATCAAAAATAAGATCAATATGTCAATATAGCCAATTATTTTTCATAGGGCAAAATTTCTATGCAGTTTTTCGTATAAAGTTCATGAAGTTTTCTTCAAAAAAATTTCTTTTACAATAATAAAATTAACAATAGTGACCTATCATTTAAAATATATTTAAAATTATAAAAAAAATGTTAAATTTTGATAAATTTTAACTTTCAATCTAAACTCTAATTTTTCATACAAAATTTGATAAGTTTTATACCGTTGAATTATACATTAAAGTGATAATCTTTTATTGAAATTTTGTGTGATTGAGATCTACTTAATGAGTTTTATTAGATATTAAAGTCCGATCTCGAATTTTATTTTATTTTTAAAAGCTTTGTTTTTTAAAAGAAACTTCACGAATTTTGTATAAAGAACTTTTTCTAAGGTTTGCTCTGTTGACCCATATTTGATTTTAATAATGATAAAATACTATGCTAATTGCACTAACAGTTTTATTTAAGTGTTTAAACGACAAAAACATTCAGCATAGAAACAAAGATGTAAGAACTCAACTCGATTCAGAAACCAAAATAAGACAGAAGATCTAGAATAAGCATTAAGGTAATTGAAACAATTGTAAATCTCTTACATTCAATTACATAGCTTGATATGTGGCTCAATTTACAGAAGACTTTGATAAAACCAAAATACATAAAGTTTCTAAGTCAAAAACAATTTTAAAACATGAAAAACTGGGTTGAAGGACAACCCAGTCGACTGACTCCATATACTAGTCGACTAGGATATGGGACAGAAGGTTCTCAGTCGACTGGTGTTGAGGATCCAGTCGACTAGTACCTGGGATAGAAAGTTCCCAGTCGACTGGTACTCTCCTATAGCCTAAAAAAATGAATTTTTTCACTTGACCCAATCGACAGGTACAAGGACCCAGTCAACTGGTAATTCAAAAAATATGACCGTTTGAGACACGAGACTTGAGCATTTAATGCCCCAAACCTACCAAGTCAGTGTCAAACAGCCATATTAATTCAAGGCTACATAAACCCATTTCAATGAGAATTTTTTTTTTTTTTTAAAAAAAAAGAGAAGAGAACACATTCAATTCACAGGAAAGCTCATTAATTCTCAAAAGCTTTGAAATACTTATTGTTGAGTTATTCTTCAAGCTTGTTCTTGAAAGAGAGACATTATTCATTTGTAAAAGCACTTATTGTTGTCTTTCTACCATTTACTTTACAGCAAATTTCATTTATTGTAAAGGGAAAGAGTTGTAATAACTCTTAGAGTGTTTAGGATTAAATACTTCTTTGTAACTTCCGTAAAGAATAGATTAGCTTCCGTTAGGAAGGGATTAGCTTCAATAAGGAAGGGATTGTTTGTAAGGTTTGTGCAACACCCGTGAAGTTGCACGACTAAAGTTTTAGTGGATTGCTTCAAGGAGGTTCCTTGAAGAGAATGGACGTAGAGTCGGAAGAATTCCGATATTGCCAAACCACTGTAAACGTAATTTGCAATTTCTCTTCCTTTGAACTCCTTTACTTTCAAGTATATTATTTGAAAATGTGCATTGTGTATTTAACTACTTAAAAACTTGCAAGTTTAATTAGTAAAAATTTTTAAAACCCAATTCACCCCCCTCTTAGGGTTGAACCTCGGTTTACAATTGGTATCAGAACCTCGTACTCAATTTCAAGCTTAAAATCTTTGAGTTGATCCGATGGCATCTAATAGCTATATCGAAGGGCATTCCTATACTAGACTTCCCTTATTCAATGGCTCCAACTATAACTATTGAAAAAATAGAATGAAAATTTTTGTCGAAGGACAAGATTACAATCTATGGAGGGTCATTGAAGAGGGACTTAGAATTCTTAAAAAGTAAATAATCATTGGAGAAATCAATCATACAATACCTAAACTCAAAATAGAGTTTAATGAAGAGAATTGTAGAATGATGTCTCTCAGTAGTAGACAACTAGCATATTACATTGTGCTCTAAATATTACTGAATACAATAAAATTTCTGCATGTATTTCAGCTAAAAAAATTTGGGACAAATTGCAAGTTACATATGAAGGAACTAGCGAAGTTAAAAAAAAAAATCAAAAATCTATATGCTAGTGTCCGAGTATGAATCCTTCAAAATGTCTCTAAATGAAACTATTTCTCAAATGCACTCATGTTTTACTACCATTGTTAACGGTCTAAAGCTTCTTAGTAGGAACATTGAGGAATTTGAACTAACAAGGAAGATCTTAAGGTCTTTGCCATCCATTTGGAAAGCAAAGAAGACAACCATCACGGAGGCCAAAGATCTCGATAAACTTGATGTTGAAACACTTTTCGGATCACTATTGACATACAAGATGGAGGAAATGAATCCTATTGTCAATGATGATGAGAAAAAGAAAAAAGTGATTGCTCTCAAGGCCTCTATGAGCAACAAAGAGGAAGAAACAGAATAAGAGGTAGAGAGTAGTGAAGAAGATGGTGAGATGGCTCTAATTATCAAAAGATTTCACAAGTTCTTGAAAAAGAGAAAGAAACCTTACACAAGGAATTCCACTCCAAAAAGGGAACCTCTTGTGTGTTACGGTTGCAAAAAGCCTGGTCATATCAAAGCCGATTGTACAATAGCAAGCAAACCATATAAAAGGTTAAAAAAGAAAGCTATTATTGCAACCACTTGGAGTGATGACGAAAAAGAAGAATCCTCCGACAATGAGGTCGGATATGAGGAGATTGCCAACCTATGTCTAATGGAAATCGACGATGAAAGTGTGGTATCAAATTCTTCCCCTTCTAATAATAACATTGTTAGTAGTAGTGAAGAATTAATTGAGGTTATAAATGAAATGCTTGAAGAATTAAAAAAATTCAATTCTAAGAATACCACCCTCAAAAAAGAAGTCGCATCTTTTTCTCAAGAGATGGAAGGCTTAAAGGAAGGAAAAGAAAAATTATCTTCCATGCTTTATGATTCTTCACAAGATTTTCTAAAAAATAAAAATGAAAATTTAAAGAATAAGATAATGGATTTGAATAGCACTATATCTAGACTTATGCTTAGAAAAGAAAAGCTAGATGAAGTTCTATCTTACCAAAGATTAAGTGGAGGAAAATCTGGGTTGGGTTATTCTCCATTAGGCAAGCAAAAATCAAAAGATACCTTATTCATGAAAGCAACATGTGTGAATGAAGCCTCTACTTCCAAGGCCACTAGTAAGATCAAAAGTACTCCTCAATATATGCTAGTAGGTCTAAGAATGTAAATTTAAATTCTAATGCATATACTAAAATGAATCATCCTAGAAATACTCATGAATATATGTATGCTCACTCAAGAAATGCAAATGCTAAGAATAATCATTCAAGGAATGCATATATTAGAAATACACATCCTAGGAATAACCATCATGTGTATTATAGAAATAATATGTATGCTCACACCACAAGTGCACATCCTAGGAGCTACCATCATACAATTCCTAGTAATAACATGCATCATAGAAACATGTATACTAGGAATGCTTATCCAATGAACTATAGTCATTCACAATTAAGAAATCCTAGAAATTTCAATAAGTACTATCCTAGGATTATGCATCATCAACATGTCCATAATTATAGAGCACCTTATAATATTAAAAAGGTATGGGTCCCCAAAGGAACCGTATTTTCTATGACTAACCCCAAAGGACCCAAGAAATTTTGGGTACCTAAGAATGCAATTGTATATCCTTGTGTAATGTAGATATGTCTCCACACCAAGGAAAAAATGTAACTATTGGTACCTTGATTGTGGATGCTCAAAGCACATGATCGGAGATCAAAGCATGTTCAAAGAGTTAACTCTAAGGGATTGCGGACATGTCACCATTGGAGATAACACAAAGATAAAGATCATCGGGCATGAAAAAGTTAGTAACGATTTCTCAACCATTGATCATGTATTTTATGTGCAAGGCCTTAAGCCAAATTTGCTTAGTATCAGTCAACTATATGACAAAAGTAACAAAGTCATATTTGAAGCCTCTCATTGTCTAGTTATAGACATCAAGAGTAACAAGATAAAGTTTGTTGGGCATAAACACAAAAATATCTATATAGTTGATTTAAAATCTTTGGTATCTGGTACTGCATTCATCTCTTGTTCAATATATGATGAAATAGGCTTAGTTTATTATTTATATATATGTATGTAAGTGTATGCATGCATACAAAAATTTATCTGAAATTGAGATGAGAATTATATAGAAACAACATATAATGATAATAGACTACATCACAACTTTTGAAAAATAATAAGACTTAAAAAATTTAAAGTTCATAATTTTGGTTGACATTAGTTTTGAAACAAGTAGTGCTACTTTCTCCTTCCGTTCTTCTTGTTGGGAAACCACCTTAAGATGCCCAGGTGGTGGTCTTCCAAGCACCCAAGTCTAGAATGACTTGTACAAACAAATACAGCAATCAATCAAAGCAAGAAACAACACAAGCAATTGTTATCGAGGTTCGGCAATAGCCTATGTCCCCATGAACTCCTCTAAGCCCTCTGTACTAAATCAATAAGTTCTTACAAGTTACAGCAACACCTCTTTAAGAAACATCTAGTTCTTGAAGAACGAAAGAGGAGAGAAAAGAAAGTGATAAGGTCTTGAGTTACCTTGGAATTTTTTCCAAGAAAATTCCACTTACAAGTCCCTTGAATCCCCAATCTATACTACTCTCTCTCTCTAAACAACCAGCCTCTCCAATGAGTCCCTCTTGTGTTTTGTGTCTTTGCATTCTCACACAATTCTCTCATTCACATCACAAGTTATGTCACAAGTGTTTCTTGTTGAGATTGAATCTAAGTGACCCTTTATATAGTGCACCACTTCTTGAACTTATCTTGAAGGTCAATCTCCACCCTTAGATCTTGAGGACTAATCAATCATAGCCCCTCATCAATCCTAAGTGATCCTGTGCGTTTTGATCATGCCTCATACACCATTTGAAAGGCTGAAACATAAGCATCAGATGTGGCTCGTGTTGAGGCTTGCAACAGGGCGTGCTGAGGCTTCGTGCTTCGTGCTGAGGCTTGGATGGGCTAGGCCGCGGCGTGGACAAGGGCACCCTCTTCATCCTTTTTGGGCACCGCGGCGTGGGAGAGGCTGAGCCGCGGTGCATACCTCCTCCAGGTCTTCTCCGTTTTGCATCCCTTACTGGAGGCCGCGAGGCACAGCTGTATCTGAAGCTGAAGCTTCTCTAACCTTGTTTAAACCTTAGAAAAATACCAACACTTCTGTCCATAAATCATCATTGCTTTTTGGCATAAAACATTGCTTTTATTTGATTAGTTATGAATGTATTGATGATTGAGGGTCTTGGTCTAGTGGTAAAGGCTTACTCCTAAGTGGTTTGGTGGAGAGGAGGACATGGTTTTGAGTCTTCATCGGTGATGAAGGCCAAGACTCATGCTCATCAATGCTTACCCATAAGCTTCTTACTAAAATACGTTTGGTGAGTTGGGGTCAAGTTATGAATCAACCTGCCTAAGGGAGCACCTGTGGTCCCTAAACAAGGACCCATTGTCTACAAGTTTCTGTTTAGGCCCTTCAGTGAGTCAAGGCTCCTATTGTTAATCCAAATGAGGGTTGATAAGGACTAGTCATTTGCTACTACCCTTTGTGATTAGCAAAAAAATGGAAAAAGTTATGAATGTATTTGAAACTAGTAAAAGAAGTTTTGGATTGGCATTTTTAGAGATTTGAAGCGTGAGTGAACCACGAGTTGGATTACGTTTCAAAAAGGATTTTGGGCATCTTGGTATGTATCATCTGGAAATTTGTGAAGAGAATTCATGAATCTGCTAGTACTATAATCATAAGGGAAAGTATCTCATATCCTTCGACAGATTAGAAGATTATTTACCTTTTTTGAGTTGTGAGAGTTGTTCATACTCTCCTTTGAATATTCTATTCAAGTTCAATTTTAGTGGTTGGTCTTTGTGTTTCTTGGTTAACTTAGTAAAGAATGTGTTTGCTGAAATTTTGGAGAAGATTTGGTTATTGTGAAAGCTCTTTGAAGAGAGTTACAAGCTCTTTTGACTGCACAGAGGCAAAGTTCATTAAAATTATGGTTTTATAATTAGTAGCAGAATAAGGTTATGCTTCTTTTGATGGGTTTATGGGAAATAAGACGTCCACTTTTAGAATCCGTGGCTGAATAAGTTGAAAGATAAGCAGAACAAAGATGGGAGTGGGGGACGGGGAGATGGGAAGTAATTGTTGCTCTAAGGAAGTTTTACTATATTTTCTTGTTCTTTATTGTTTTGTTTAAGTCTCCCTTTCATGTCTCTCCCTCGTGTTCTTATAATTTTGCTATTGAGGCTGATTTTTTAATTACTTAATAATTTTTATCATTAATTACATGTGATTTGTTGGTTTTCTTTTCCACTCTCTCGACTTACAGACAATATAAGGTGTAAATTTTGATATTTCTTTAGGTGGGGTTTACAAGTTGGAACTATTTTTGCCTGAAGAATATCCAGTGGCAGCTCCCAAGGTATTCCTCAACTTTTTAATGAATTCTATGCCAGGTTTAGTTGCAATTTATCATTATGCATATGCACTGTTATAATTTCACCACCTTTTAGGGAGTAATAATTGGAAGATGTTTTTTTCTATTATTTGATGTGTGTTTTACAAATATGTAAATTTCTTAGCGAAAGTATTTTGTGTGGCATGTGTTTTTGCCTTTTCACATGCATGTTTCTTTTCGAGTGGATATACTATTGGAATATTAATTCTTCTAAAGGAAACTTTACTCGTCTCCTTTACATGTTGAATATGGTCTGGATGGACAAATTTATTAATAGATGATTATTGTTTCAAGTTATTCGGATGTAGGTTAGTGATATTAATATGTGAAGTTACTTTTGGAATTGGTATTCTTGCATCATCTTTAACTGTTGAGAAGGAGAAAATGTGTTTTTTTTTTGGGGGGGAGGGAAATTTATCCAAGGGATGAGTGATGTAAAACAAATAGTTTAGAGAGAAGAAATATTGAAAAAGGAGAGAAACAGTAGACACGCAGTATAAATGAAGGAGATTAGACTGAGAAGAAGTAGCAAACAAAATAGAAGAATACATAATTAGGTAGAAGAGAAGAAGAAGAAACAGAACTGAAGGTGAAGAAATTAGGGAGGGGAGAAACAATAAGACAAAGATCAAATTTTATTCAATAATAAACCAATCATACAAGAGGTGCTTATATAGGCACCAAAATCCCAAATATAATAAAAAATAAACTAATTCTAAACATAATAAGAAATAAACCCTAAAACCCTAATACATAGTTAATTGCCTAACCTAATTTCCTACGATACTACTATGTTCTTCCCAAAAGACATAAGTACAAAATAAACCCATAAATATAAAAAAAAAAAATCTTAAAATAATACATATTTTCGTTCCATTCTCCATCATTGAGCTTTTGCTAGGTGCCAAACTGTTTTAGCCTCTTTTCTAATGGGGTGGAAGAAATACATTTATTGTTAAATTGGCTACTTTGAGTTCAATCGAAAGCTTCAGAATTCTATTTGGTTTTCATGTCTGGCTTGAAGATATCTGAGAAATATGGTGCAGATCATCTATTGTCTGGTCTCAGTTATTCTTGTGATTAACTCGTGACTATCTTTATATTCTTATTTTTGGGAAATGCTTGTAGATTGTTCTCTATTGGGTTCTAGTTTAGCAACCTTCTGGTATCAGTTAGATAAAAGACACTATTTGCACTCCTTGCCTCCTCTCCCCACCACCAATAAAAAAAACTTAAAAAATTAAAGCTTACAATTAGATAAATCTTTTCTTGCTTACAACTTGTGAAAATAAAGCTTTTTTACTCATCTTCCACTCTTGTGTTGGTCATAAAATTATTATAGAGAAGCAATTGAAAAGTTAGAGGGAAATAGATTTAGTAAAGGGATGTAGTCTCACTCATTGCGCATACCATATCTGCATTTAAAAATAAAATTAGCAATTGATGCATTGTCTTTCTCTAGTTGTAGGGGCATTATGGACTTTTACGATTATTGAATTGCAATTGTTAGTTTTGGGATGTAGAAAATCATTGCCACCATTTTTGCATTTAAAAATAAAATTAGCAATTGATGCATTGTCTTTCTCTAGTTGTAGGCGCATTATGGACTTTTGCGATTATTGAATTGCAATTGTTAGTTTTGGGATGTAGAAATCATTGCCATAGTGTTATTCCACCTGGTGCAATTAAGAAGCCACCTTCTCTTTTTCGTTTAATAGTGTGGGCCCATGGATGGCAATGGAGTTAAGTATATTTGTTCATCAAACACATTATTGTGTGCAGACTGAAAAATGTTTACAGTATCTTGACTTTGGCTATTGACATTCTTGTGTCTTTGTATATTCTGTTCTGTATTGACAGGTTCAGTTCCTAATGAAAATATATCATCCTAATATTGACAAGGCAAGTATTATCTGCTCCCTATTGCTTTTAATCTGATGTTTCTTGCAACCAAAAAGGAGATTCCTTTGTGCAGCTTGGAAGGATATGCCTTGACATTTTGAAAGATAAATGAAGTCCAGCCCTCCAAATCCGAACTGCATTGCTGAGGCGACATTATTATTCTCACATGATGAACCAAAATATGAACTTTTCATATAGGACTTAGTTTTTCTTGACCTAAAAAAAACAAGAGAGAAAAATTAGGAAATATCTAAAATCTCATCACTTCCTTGTAACAGGAAGACACAAAAATTCTTTTTTGAATAAACGATTCTGGACATTGTAATTGTGGGTCATACTACATAATGAACTGACAAACAACTGCATGGTTTAATGGATCGGCATCCAAGCTCTTTTGAGTGCTCCAAACCCTAATGATCCACTTTCTGAGAACATTGCAAAGCATTGGAAGACAAATGAGGCTGAAGCTGTTGAAACAGGTAAGTCCGATTACTTAGGTTAATTTATGTTGGATGTTTTCCATGTATCGCTGAATATTTTGTAACTGGAAATTAACAAAGAAGGTTTTCTTTCTTACAAGTAAAAAACTAATATAAGTGTTAATATGTTTAGAAACTTTTTGGCTGACTGTTTCATAAATAAAAAAAAGTGTTTTCTTTCTTTCTTTTCTTTCGCCCCTTTAAATAACAGATGTTACTATCTAAAGCTTTATGAAGTAATATTTATTGTTTTCATTCTTACGAGGTTTTATTCCTCCAAAGCAATTTCTGTTTCGCATACTCATTTTCTCCGCTTGCCTCCGTTTGTGATCTTGTAGCAAAAGAATGGACCCGTTTATATGCAAGTGGAGCATGACAATGGGAACTTGTTGCTTGTAAATGTCATTCATGCAAAATTTATGTTAAAGTAAATGGTTGCTTCTGGTCTTAAATTGGAAATTAGAGAATTTGAGTATGGCAATCAAAGATGAATCTTCACAAGTCCTTCAATCATCAGCAAAAAAACCGTTGTTATTTCTTTGAAGGGTATGCTTTGAGAGATGTATTATATGGAAAGTTTGATCTTGTTTCTTACATGATATCCTATCTGACTTGAAGCATTCAAAATTTTATGCTTGTTAAACTATTCAATGTTGTTTAAAATGTTTATTGTAATCTCTGGATAATATTGAACGATTTGGCAGAGGAGCTTAGAGTTTTGAAATAGCCCCAATGGTCAATCATTTATTCATCAGAAGTGCTTCAGATTGTTTTTTCTTGTTCGGCTTCATTCGGTGCATTGATAGGGATGAGATCAAAGTCGAGTGTCTTACTTAGAAGTTCAAAAGGTAACCAAAGGCCAAAAGTAGTAACAGAACAGCTTTTTGTTGTGGTTTGACGATTTTACTCCCAAATTCGCTTTACATTTATCAGTTCAGAGACCAACCAAAAAAAGTCTCGTTCGTGCTTCTTTTGTTGTTTCAGAACATTTGCCTACAAATATACAACGTTCCATCATAAATATTTGTGCAGAGTTTCAAAAGGAGATCAAACTTCTGGTTTTTACTAATCTGTCATATCATGATTTGGGCCGTTTAAAGAAGATAAAGCAATACAAAATCTCTCCGACTAAGCACAAAAGTTTTTGTAAAGTACCCACAGAAGGTATCTTTCTTAAAATGAAAAGAAAATAGATCATTCTGCTGTTATGAATTCATAGTTACAAGACTATTATTTCTCTCAATTTGCTTCTTGGAACACTGATGCTTCAAGCACTGACACTGGGTCTTCTTCATCCCACTCAACATGCCTCCCTCTTCTTTTACTTCATTCTTCCCTACAACACTGCTTTCTCCCACCAACGTAACAATTTCCTTTGCTGCTTCAATATTATTGCTCCCATTCTTGTCTGAATAATCCATCAATAATATCTTGTCTTTATTCTTTCTCCATAACTCTCGCATTCTCTCCCTAATTTCACAACCAATTTCCTCATGTGACCCTTCACAGAAGCCACATTTAAACTCCTTTGTCCTTGAAACCTTAATGCTTTTCACTTGCTCAAAATCAAAAGCAAGCCTCAATGCCTCATTCAACGATTCGGGTTTATGAGGGATTATCCAATCTTGAAAATCCTGCCTCAATCCATCTATGAAAATCCCATTGAACAAGTTATTTGGAATGCCATGATCAGGCCATTTCTTCAAAATCCATTGCAGCTTTAAGAAATAAGACCGTATGGATTCCTGACTGCCTTGATTGATCATCATCAATTCATAACGCAACTGGTTGACTAATTCGATCTTATAGTAAGCTTGCAAAAAGGAAGACTTCATTTTTTCCCAAGAGAGCAAAGGGTAAGGTTCGATATTGAGACCATACCAAAGTGAAGCCTCATTTTCGAGGGTGACAGGGAAGATCCTTATCATCATATCAATTGAGGACGCATTGTTTGCTCTGCACACTTTGGTGAACCGGCTTAAATGCTTAATTGGGCACTCACTACAAGTGCCAAGGAAAATCGGTAGCGGCGCAACATTGATGTATGAAGTTGTTTGATGCAAAAGGTTTGTTGCATTATTGGTTCTAATAAGTGATTTGGGAAATTGTGAGGAAATTGGTGAGTTGATTTAGATTCATCGTCGTCGTCGTCGTCATCATCATCATCATCGTAGTCGTCATCGTCGTCGTCGTTGTCGGAGGAGGAGGGTTGTTCAAACTCATCTTCATTCGATTCATAGAGAATGAGAATTGTCATCATCCTTGTATGGAAATTATTCTTGGGGTACTATTTTATGACGCTGTGGGGAGTTTGTGGCAGAAGATTCAGAGAAGAATTTTTGTGTTGAAGATGTGTTTCTTAAATTGTGAGTCATCTTGGCTTTAATTAATTTGAAAGAGAAATGAAGGCTTCAAACCAATTGAAATATGTTTCTTCCATCTACTTCTTCACAAATTAAGGTTATATGTTACACAAGTGGAGTTTTGGAATAAAACAACGAAGTTATGGCCGGTTCTGTTGGAATTTTGGGTTCAGATGTGTTATAACGTTGTACATGTAGATCCGTTTTCTAATAAATGACCTAATTAAGTGATATAATTGTATGGGTCTTCAAAGTATCAAGGTTAATCAGTATGGGCTACCTTATGTGTAGAAGTCTGATGTGGTATGGGTCTTTGTTAATGGGCCAAAAACCCAATGCACATGTGTGAGGTAACTGAAGGGGTTATGGTCCGTAAGGCATAGAGAAATAAAAAGACATAAGGGGAGGGTGTTTAACGTACGTGTTAATTTTCTCGAAACAGACAGCTCTTCTCCCTCCCTCTAACATTCAATTGATTGGTTCTCATACCAAAGGTGGTTCTTCATGTAGTCTTAGAAGATCAACTCAAGGGGCTTGCTTGCAATGGATTCTGGTTGGTGTTTCTAACTCATCTTCTCAATCTATATATGAATTCTTGATATGTTTAATATGATATCTTGGTTGTATCATGATGTTTGTTCTTGAATATGAAATACCATGATTGTGTAAATTGGTATGTATAAAGTTATATTGAATGAACTTTGATGATTTCTATATTAGAAACAAGATTTCTAACAAGTGGTATCAGAGCCTTTCATGTTAGATTGTTGAGATTCATATGAAAATTGAGTTTCTTGAATTTTCCCCCATGAAGCATGTTTAGGGCAGAAATTTGTTTTGAAAATTTGCTATAAATCCATGTTTGTTGATGTGATTATGATATCTTTATGATATATGAATGAGATTGTATGATTACTCTGTGAATTGCATCTCAAAATATGGATTTCGATATGAAAATATCAAATTTTGGTATTTTTTTGCGACTGGTTTCGTAACTGCAAATTGTAGTTTATCGAACCAGCGCTGCGGCATTGGCTTTGGGTTTTGTTTTGCGGCTTAATGCATAATGACAAAATGATTTACACATTTTCCACTTCACCAAATATTCTGTGCATATCCAGAATATCTTTCTTCCATGTGTCAGACGTGGATTGGGTAGAAAAGTTAAAAGTGATCACATATTACTTTTAATTTACGTGTCAGAATATCATTTTGTGCATATCCAAATATTCTGTGCAATTTACTTGATCTTCCACTCATTACCTTTCAATTTTAAAATTCATGGAAACTTAGTAGTGGAGTGTTCACATAGCTAATGCAAACATAATCATTTTGCTTAGCAAAAGGCCAAAAGCACAAAAGATAAAAGGGTACAAATTGTAATTTGCCAGAAACAATTCAACGATGCATTACTGATCTTCCTATAATAAATCGACTGCTTGCCAATTGCAAACATAGCTATTTGGTATTCTCTCAGCGCCAGTGATCTGTCCCTCGGGTAGATTGTTGGCGCCGCGGTGCCGGTCAAGATAAAGGGAAAAAAAATTTAAAAGATTTTGATCTGAATTTTATGTTTAATGTTTTGAGATGAATAAATTGAAGTATTATGTTGCCAAAGCAACCTCTAATATGTAAATTTATTTATTTTAAGACATGTAAACATGCTATTAATATGTGAAAATAATCGGCCCAAATGAAGGTTATTTTTGCATTGTTAATAGATTAAAATAGTTGTGAATATGTGACAAATAAAGGTTGTCATACGAATAATGTGTTAGTCCAAAAAAAGGCACATTATTTGGCAGGTTGGGTCAATATTCATGAACTATATTTGAGATACCACTTACAAGTTGATATTTCTATCCAAAGACTAAGTATTAATGTTGTGCTAGGTATCTTGTTATGGACCCACATGCATGTGTTTATGTATACAGTTTTGTTTTGATTCATATATACATGAGTTGTTACTAATTGTGAGCTTTTGTTCTTGTTTATAGCAGTGTCGATTTTTGCTAACATCAACAGCATTCTCGTGCTTAACAGCACGAATTTCAAGAAGCAACAAGATCACATTATGATCGTGCTATGATGCATGGAATTAGACTATGCATTGAGGGTCGATCACCCCGCACCTTTGACCAACGATAGTACTGTTGAGCAAAAGGCTGCATATGAAAAGTGGGAGCAATTGAACCGCATATACCTAATCATTATGAAACACTCGATTCCGGATACCATCAGGAGTTCTATTCCTGATGAAAATGATGCTAAGAAATTCCTCTCCTAAATAGCAAACCGATTTGCCGGAAACGAAAAGGTCGAGACAAGCACTATCTTGACTAAGCTTGTCTCAATATGGTACAAGGGGAAGGGGAATATAAGAGAGTACATCATGGAGATGTCAAACCTTGTGACAAGACTAAAAGCATTCAAACTGGAATTGCCAGAAGAAATTACGGTGCCCCTAGTCTTGATCTCTCTTCCTATACAATTCAGTCCTTTCAAAATCAGTTACAATACTCAAAAAGAGAAATGGACTTTGAATGAACTGATTGCTCAATGTGTACAAGAGGAAGAAAGACTTAGTCATGAAAATATTGAAAGTGCTCATTTAGCATCAACTTATCAGGACCCCAGTTCCAGTAAGAAAAGAAAGAGGAACAATAAAGGAAGGGAAACTACAGAGTCTGGAAATTCACACCACAAGGGACAACAGAACAAGATAAAGGTATAACTTGTTTCTTTTGCCACAAAACTGGTCATGTGAAGAAAGACTGAACAAAATTTGCCAAGTATGTGACCTAGCGTGAGAAGAAGGGTAAACTTCTAAACTTTGTTTGTTTAGAAGTTAATTTGGCCTTAGTACCTAAGAATACTCGGTAGATAGATACAGGTGCAACTATTCACATAAGTGTTTCTATGCAGGGGTGCATAAGGAGTTGGACGCCAACTAATACTAAAAAATTCATCTATGTGGGAAATGGCGAAAGAGCTCTTGTGGAGGTAGTTTGTTTATTTGAATTACAATTGGAATCTAGTAATAATTTGGATTTGGATGAGACTTTTTATGTACTATCTTTTAGACAGAATTTGGTTTCTATTTCATGTTTGGACAAATCAGATTTTTCTTGTTCATTTGGAAATAGAAAGTTTAGTCTTTTTCAAAATTCAAATTTGTTTGGTACCGGTTCTTTAATTGATAATTTATATAAATTGGATTTGATTGCCTCCAAATAAAATGAATCCTTACATACAAGTAATGTTGGTATTAAGCGCAGATTAACAAATGAGAATCCGTCAATGTTATGGCACAAGCATTTAAGACATATTTCTAAATAAAGGATTCAAAGACTTGCGTCAGAAGGAATTCTTGATCCCTTAGATTTGTCAAATTTTGAAGTCTACATTGAGTGCATCAAGGGAAAACAAAAAAATGTTAAAAATAAATGTGCTAATAGGAGTAATAGTGTCTTGGAATTGATACATATAGATATTTGTGGTTCGTTCCCTACGGCTTCTTGGAATGGACAACAATATTTTATCACTTTCATAGATGACTACTCCAAGTATGGATATCTTTATTTAATTCATGAGAAGTCTCAATCAATAGATGTGTTCAAGAATTTCAAAGCCGAAGTTGAAAATCAATTAGGCAAGAAAATTAAGGCCGTCAAATCTGACCGTGGAGGTAAATACTACGGTAGATATGATGGATCAGGTGAAAAACATCTCGGACCCTTCACCAAATTTTTTATGGAATGTGGGATCATTCCTCAATACACCATGCTAAGGACTCCTAGTCAAAATGGTGTAGTTGAGAGACAAAACCGAACCTTAAAGGATATAGTAGAAAGTATGATTAGTCATTCTTCTTTGTCAAAATCGCTTTGGGGTGAAGCCATCAAGATTATAGTTTACATCCTGAATAGAGTTCCAAGTAAAGCAGTAGCTAAAACCCCATACGAGTTATGGACAAGCAAAAAGCCTAGCATTAGGCATTTAGATGTTTGGGGATGTCCAGTTGAGGCTCAGCCTTATAAGCCAAATGAGAATAAGCTGGACTCAATGACCATTAACTGTTGTTTTGTTGGATACTCTAAAAGATCAAGGGGTTTCCAATTTTATGATTCCTTTAATAGATCCTTTTTTGAAATAGGCAATGCCAAGTTCATTGAGGATGTTGAGTTAAGTGGGAGAGACCAACTCAAGCAAGTCAATTTTGAGGAGGTGCCTCAACAACCTCAAGTGGAAGTGCCATTAAGGAGATCCACTAAAGAAATGAGAAACACGATTTCGACTGATTATGTCATGTATCTCCATAAACATGAGTTTGATATGGGTCTGAAAGATGATCCGACTTCTTTTAGTCAAGTCACACAATGTCCTAATTCTGAAAAATGGATTGAAGCCATAAAGGATGAGATGAAATCAATGGATGACAACAGTGTTTGGGACTTAGTAGAGTTGCCCAAAGGTGCGAAACCGATTGGTTGCAAATGGATATTTAAAACCAAATGAGATTTGAAAGGCAACATTAAAAGGTATAAGGCCGGCTTAGTCGCCAAAGGTTTCACTCAAAAAGAAGGCATTGATTATAAAGAAACTTTTTCGTTAGTTTCGATGAAAGATTCCTTTAGAATCATTATGGCACTTATAGCTCACTATGATTTGGAGCTACAACAAATGGACATTAAAACAGCGTTTCTCAATGAAAACATTGAAGAAACAATATACATGGTGCAACCGGAGAACTTTGAGTCCAAAGATTCAAAGCATCTTGTATGCAAGCCTAAGTAGTCCATTTATGGCTTAAAACAAGCACCCTGACAGTGGTATCAAAAATTTGATCAGGTGATTACATCATTTGGATTTAAGGAAAACATCATTGATCAATGCATATATCTCAAGTTTAGTGGGAGCAAATTTATTATCCTGGTGCCATATGTAAATGACATTCTACTAGCAAGTAGCAATATAGGCCTATTACATGAAACCAAGATATTTCTATCAAGTAAAATTGAAATGAAAGATCTTGGTACTGCATCATTTTTTTTGGGTATACAGATCTATAGAGATCGTTCCAGAGGTATACTTGGACTGTCACAGAAGGCCTATATTGAAAAAGTGCTAAGTAGTTTTAACATGAGTGATTGTGCACTAGGAAGCACACCCTTGGCAAAAGGTGATAAGTTTAGTTTGCTCCAATGTCCGAAAAATGAACTTGAGAAGAAGGAAATGGAGAAATATCCTTATGCTTCAGCTGTTGGAGTCTCATGTATGCACAAGTGTGTACGCGACCGAACATTGCGTACATTGTTGAAATGCTGACAAATATTTGAGTAACCCGGGTGTGGATCATTAGAAAGCAGCTAAACGGGTTATGAGATATCTACAGAGAACGAAGGATTATATGCTCACATATCGGAGATCGGATCTTTTGGAGATCGTTGGGTATTCAGACTCTGATTTTGCTGGCTGTCTCGATAGCAGGAGATTCACTTTTGGTTATGTCTTTATGTTAGCTGGAGGAGCTATATCATGGAAAAGTGTGAAACATTCACTCATAGTTACTTCCACCATGGAGGCAGAGTTCATAGCATGCCATCAGACATCAAATTAAGGAATATGGCTGCGAAATTTTATCACTAGGCTACACACGGTTAATGGTATTGATAGACCATTATCGATTTATTGTGATAATAAGGCTGCTAAGTTGTATTCCAAGAACAACCGAAGCTCGTCGAGGTCAAAGCATATTGACATCAAGTTTCTAGTTGTTAAAGAGAGAGTTCAGAGTTCTCAAGTGTCAATTGAGCATATCAGTACAAACTCTATGATTGCAGATCCGCTTACTAAGGGTTTTCCACCCATAGTGTTTCATGAGCATGTTACTCACATGGGTGTTGTTCTTTTGGACCATATGCCCGTATAGTGGGAGTTTGTATTTGGTTTTTTTTTTTTACTTTTACTTAATTGACATGGTTATGTTGTTCTGTATAGAATTTGGATTATATATTTTGATTACTCTATGATGACTTTCATTGCAGTTTTGCATTTAATGTTTGGAAGTATTTCATATGATTCTTTTGAGTCATATGCAGGACCAGTTGAAAATCGACATGTTTAAGATCACGTTTCATGTAATTTTTATGCTACACATCCATACTAGATCTGAAGATCAACCCAATGAGGCTTGTTTGTAATCGATTCCGGTTGGTGTTTCTAACTCATATTCTCAATCTATATATGAATTCTTGATATGCTTAACATGATATCTTAGCTGTATCATGATGTTTGTTCTTGAATATGAAATACCATGATTGTGTAAATTGGTATGTATAAAGTTATAGTGAATGAACTTTGATGATTTCTATATTAGAAACAAGATTTCTAACAAGTTCAAGTTCGCCGCTAATAAGTACAACATATACTTGTGTCGTTCTACGAGTGGAGTAAATTGAGTTTGGTAAGACTCTCGCATTATAATCAACCACTTGGTACATATAGTCAACATCTCTCTATCTCTCCACTTTCACGGGAATATCACTTCAATGATTTAGATTTATATGAAATTTTATTGATAATTTTGAAGAAATTTATTGATAACAATATTTTTTTAGTCTCACACCTATACTGATATTACAAGTGAAATACTTTAAAATTATCAATAAAATTTCAGACTAATCTAAAGTATTTGACCCAATCTAACTAAAAAATTTCCTTATCTATTGACTTTCTCGATCCCCGTTAAAAATATCATAAAAATGAGTAATTCTGACCATACTTATGGAGGCATATATCAAATTCAGGCAAAGTCTTTTTAATTTTTATTTTGTTAAAATGATGATAACACTGACAGAAATCAAATATCATTACTCCAATACAAAAGGATAGATAGGTGCAACACAGAATTAAGCTCACAATTACCCAAATTCAATCAAATTTATTTTCGTGCAAACGGATAATATTTCTTTTAGTTGGCATATCAGGATGACTTGAGTTCATATTAAAAACACATTCAAATTTCATACTAAATTTTTTTTCTTCTTTAAAATAATTTTGAGTGACGAAATTTAAAATTCTTTCTGATAAGATGTATAGTTATCAATTAAGTTTGGTAAGACTCTCGCATTATAATCAACCACTTGGTACATATAGTCAACATCTCTCTATCTCTCCACTTTCACGGGAATATCACTTCAATGATTTAGATTTGTATGAAATTTTATTGATAATTTTGAAGAAATTTATTGATAACAAATTTTTTTTAGTCTCACACCTATACTGATATTACAAGTGAAATACTTTAAAATTATCAATAAAATTTCAGACTAATCTAAAGTATTTGACCCAATCTAACTAAAAAATTTGCTTATCTATTGACTTTCTCGATCCCCGTTAAAAATATCATAAAAATGAGTAATTCTGACCATACTTATGGAGGCATATATCAAATTCAGGCAAAGTCTTTTTAATTTTTATTTTGTTAAAATGATGATAACACTGACCGAAATCAAATATCATTACTCCAATACAAAATGATAGATAGGTGCAACACAGAATAAAGCTCACAATTACCCAAATTCAATCAAATTTATTTTCGTGCAAACGGATAATATTTCTTTTAGTTGGCATGTCAGGATGACTTGAGTTCATATTAAAAACACATTCAAATTTCATACTAAATTTTTTTTCTTCTTTAAAATAATTTTGAGTGACGAAATTTAAAATTCTTTTTGATAAGATGTATAGTTATCAATTAAGTTTGGTAAGACTCTCGCATTATAATCAACCACTTGGTACATATAGTCAACATCTCTCTATCTCTCCACTTTCACGGGAATATCACTTCAATGATTTAGATTTGTATGAAATTTTATTGATAATTTTGAAGAAATTTATTGATAACAATATTTTTTTTAGTCTCACACCTATACTGATATTACAAGTAAAATACTTTAAAATTATCAATAAAATTTCAGACTAATCTAAAGTATTTGACCCAATCTAACTAAAAAATTTGCTTATCTATTGACTTTCTCGATCCCCGTTAAAAATATCATAAAAACGAGTAATTCTGACCATACTTATGGAGGCATATATCAAATTCAGGCAAAGCCTTTTTAATTTTTATTTTGTTAAAATGATGATAACACTGACCGAAATCAAATATCATTACTCCAATACAAAAGGATAGATAGGTGCAACACAAAATTAAGCTCACAATTACCCAAATTCAATCAAATTTATTTTCGTGCAAACGGATAATATTTCTTTTAGTTGGCATGTCAGGATGACTTGAGTTCATATTAAAAACACATTCAAATTTCATACTAAATTTTTTTTCTTCTTTAAAATAATTTTAAGTGACGAAATTTAAAATTCTTTCTGATAAGATGTACAGTTATCAATTAAGGTATGCACAGAACACAATTAAAAGAGTGGACATATATACGCTTTAGGTCTTGGGCATTAAATTACATAGACGAAATATAAACAAGCTTAAACAAATAAAACTAATTAAGAATTATACATATTAATTAATCTCTCTTAACACACACTAAAATTAAAATTGAAAAAACAACAATAAAAAATAGAATAGATTCATGAAAATCACATTATGGAGCAAGCATGAGGGTTCTCATCACTAAACTTAGAACCTGTTTGATGACCAAAAATGGAAGAGTGAAGGGGATGATGGTAATAGGCATGATCATTGCTGTCGTATCCATGCTTGTAACAGTTGTAAGAGGAGGAAGGTTGTGGAGCATGGTAGGTCAAAGGACATTCATGTTGATTGTAGTAGTAAGTGCCAAGAGAATGGTGTTCGGGGTTATACGGCAATTGCCACAGCTCAGCTCTCCGCCCAGTCTTCCGGACCGTTTTAAGAACTTTCTTTTGGTCGGCCCATCCGTTCACGGTCACTTTCTGCAAGGCCATGTCTATCTCAATATCGTCCACGCCTGAGTTATCACATGCAATTCAATTAAGAAATATTAAATATTTTGAAAGACATTTATAAAACATAAATGCAATTTCTTTTTTAAAAAAGAAATTTTGAATACAATTGTCAGTATTTATTACTTATCAAGTACCCTTTTTATGATATATGCTAATCAAACCCTCTTATTAATTAGTTAGGTTTGATTAATGAGTAGGGATTCAACAGATCTAGTTCTGTGAAAGTTATTACAGAATTGGAAAAATCCATTAATAATCATAAAAAAAAATTAAATAGTAATTATTTAAAAAAAATTAAAAAAATTAAATACTAAAATTACTACTCAATTTTTTTATATTTACTAATAAATTTTTCCAATTACATGGTAATCCTCAAAAATCGAGTCTATAATATTACTACTCTTGATTAATTGGTGTGGAGACACACCTTTAAGTTTTTGTAGAGCATTTTTCACCTTGCTTTCACATCCGACACAATCCATATGCACTCAGCAATTCGATGATCTAATGAGTAAATCAAGTAGTTTAATTAAAGCTGTAAGTATGAAACAACCCCACACACAATCTTTTAAGTACAACGGATTAAGATGAAAATGAGATGATTTTGTTCAATCTTACGATTTTATAAAACCATAAACATAAAAATTGAAATACTACAGATTAAGATGAAAAAGAAGGTTGTTTACCGTCATTTTGCTCCCAGAAAGTATTAGGCGATTGAATGTGCAAAAAGATATTGAAGAAAATGAAGTGAGATTTGATGTGTATTTTGCAGGAGCTAGATTTGTATGATCAATATAAAATACTATAGATTAAGGTCTCTCTATATATAGATTCGATCTCTTTCTCTTCATAGTTCAAAAATAAAATGAGTTATAAAAAAGAATAAAATAAGATGATGCAATTTTCTATATTGGTCAGCTGCATAATTTATGGTTTAATGAATGGCACCGACCTTCTTCTAATTAACTGCGTTGGAAGACAGGTGTGATCACCAAAGTTGTAAATTTCGAGGAGGAATTTATTAAATATTATTAATATTTAATAATATTTTTAAATATATATATAATTATAAATATAAATTATAAAAAAATTATCATCCAAATATATAAATTAATTTTACATAAATTTTTATTTTAAAATTAATTATAAATTATTTTTATTGTTTAAATCCAAATTGAATATCTTTTATTGTCAAGTTGATATATATATATATATATATATATATATATATATATATATATATATATATATTCGATTTAAAGACCGATTTCATCACAGAACTCAAATTTTGGGTTTTTCTTTTTTACGTGGAGAAAACTTCAAATTGACATATTATGTTTATTTGTCTACGTTTGTTACAGTTTGTTTCGGTGAGATCAGTTTAATTTTTGTTTGGTAGATTATTATTAAAATCTACTTTTAAGGTGACAATAAATTATTTGTTGATCCTCTAGTTGATCTACAGAAGATATTTTGTATTCTCATTATTATATAGTGAAGATTTTTGCCAGAACTAAGTCTCATAGTTTTTCTCTTTCGGATTTTTTATATAAAAATTCAGTGTCTTTAATTATTATATTTCTGATATATTTATTTTGTATTGTTATTTTGCTTATTTTATTCAAGTAAAAAGTGAATATATATATATATATATATATATAATAAAACATGTCATAATTAAAAAAAAAACATCTTTCAAATAGATAAAAATAAAGATAATGTATTGATTATATCATTAAATTGAAGAGAAAATATGAAAAAATTTAAATTACCCATCTAAAATTTTTAAAAATATAAAAAATTATATTATAATATTTTAACCAAAACAAAAAACAAAACTGTTTTTTTTTTTTTTTTTGAGTTTAGTACCGAAAAGAAACTTTTCCAATGAAACTTTGACATTATTTTGCTTGCATGGGCATCCACAGCTGTCATACGTATAATCAATGTTTCAAGATTGGCATTCACTCTTTAATTTCTTCCACCATTAGTATTTCTCTCCGATTTAGCTTCTTAATAATTTTAATTAACATCAATTGTACACGCGATCTTTGACGCGTATAGACACGCAGTCGGATCTCTCAAGAGAGCAATTACTGTTTCCTTTATTATCATCCTTTCACGCGCTTCGAACAGGACTAATGACTTATATTTTCTCATAATTTGTTTTATTTGATACAATTAGACGCAATGGACCGTTGCAGCCAAAGTATGGGCGTTGAGAATTTGGACATCATACCGGTTCTGTCGGATCTTGTTCAGTTTCTATAATTGCATTCCTTAGATAATCCTTTTTTTTTTCTTGGATTTACAGCAAATAATTTAATATATTCATAATTTCAACCCATCTGCATAACTTGAAAGGAGCATTCAGTTTTTCAATTGCTCCAATTCAATAACCGAAATAATCAAAATTTTAAAATTGAGAATTATGAGAACCGAATAAGTCCAAATGTATTTCAGGTTTTAATTGAGTTGATCAAATTAAAATTCGATTGGTTTTGATTTTAATTATAATTTAAAAGTCCAAACTTGTTTCTGATGAACTCTTTAAGATTTAGAGGTATAACGTTCAATATCTTATGAAAAGATATTACTTTTTATTATTCATCATTCATTAATTTTAATGATTTAAAATGTGAAAAAAAAATACTTATACTTCAATTCAAACCATTTAAAAGCTTAAAACATTAAATAGATCATCTAGACTCTAAACTTTTAAAAATTAAAGTTTAAATCATTCTAAATACTAAAAAAACAAATAAAGGATTGAGGCCAAATAACCCAAATGAAGTGTCCAATAAACCAAATGAACTTAAGTAGCAATTAAGCAAGAAGTTGTACTTGAAAAAGCTGAAACCAAGAATTATAGTCAGCACTTAATCAAATATAAATAAGGATGAGCATTCAGCTTTTCGGTTGATTCGATTTCAATAACTGAAACATATCAATACAGGCAGAACTAGATCAAAACTGAAAAATAAAGAGAATAAATAGAATATCAACTACAAATTTCAATGATCAGAATTCAATATCCACTATCTAAAGCATTCAAATGTCAATGATTGTAAGATCCTTTGCAGTATTTGTTATTTCCGAAGAAACAAAAAAAAAAGATTATGAACAATTTAGAACAAGAAAAAAATAATAATGAAAACTATAAATTGACAAGAAGAAATTAGTTTCTTTACCAATTCAATTATTTAAATGTTCTTCAAGTTTCCTCAATACTCATCCAATTATATAATTCTCGAATCCAATCTCGAGAACATATGAGTGTTTGTACTATCGAGAAGACAAAAAGCCCCTAAATGCATCAAGAACGTGCTCTCTAGTGCTAAACATTGACTCAAAAGCAATTATGAAAATGAGAACAGTTAACAAATCACGAGCCATTTATGAAATGATTTCAAATCTTGCGTTATTTGCGTTTACCAGTCCAAAATGTCAAAGTCTTCGACATGCTTCTTAATATTTTCATTAAAATATCTATTCAAGTCAGATTTGTTATTTCTACCTCTTATCTCGTTGTAGTAAATCTCATACAAATTCTTCATTCTTTGAGATTATTTTTTTCAAAATAATGTTTAAATTTCAATCTCTCATCTTCAAAAAGTTGATAAATATCCTTAGCAACTGTCAATCTTGATGGCATATATAATCTAATACATATATACATCAAAATAGTGAAAGCTAACCTTTTTACTTCTCTCTATAATCTCTTTTTATGAAATTTATTCATTCATTAAATCATATCTTAATCACAATAATAATCAAAATTGACATAAAATACATCTCGATCTTCGTACTTCATACGGGCCGTCACTATCGAAGAACAATAAGGCGAGTGATTGTTAATTGGTATAAGCGAAAAATATAATGTCTACATAGGGTGCAAAATATCCATATGGCACAAGGGAACAAATTTAACCTTCAAATCATTTAGTTTTGCTCTTTTTGGGCTTATTTTTAATTGGTAGAGTATGATCTTAACAGATCTCATCACCACATTGTAATGCCTATTAGGTGAGAGATTCTTGCCTCCCTCGGGTGGAAACCACCCCATTTCCATCTAACCAATAAAAATGCACCAAGTAAGCAATGGGCGGTCTCATACTTAAAATGTTGATGAGTTTAACTTTGGTCAAGGTCAACCAATGACCAAGTGACAGTTGGTCTTCCATTCACATGGGTCTTCGAAAATTTCGAAATTTAAAACCAAAGACTATGCTTTCTCTGACCGAGACAAACATATTGGGAGAATGTGCTTTCTCTCTCCTCTTCTATGACAATTCAATTTTTGAGTCTTCTCTCTCTATCTCTCTCTGTCTCTCTCTCTCTTCTGTGTCTCTCCACTCTCTCCATCTCCTCACCGTCATCCTCCCAAAATCTCACCGTCATCTTCCCAAAATCTCATCGTCCTCCTTAACCAGCTCACCTTCTTTCTTCTTTGACACTCCGTCACCATCACCTTAACTAAAACAGAAACCCATCTTCCCTCTCTCTATAATTGTCACCCATTCTGTCACCATTCACTTTACCGATGTCCTCTGTCTTCGTCATTGTCAACCTCAACCGAGCAAGGTAAGTTTTGAAAAATTCCTCTGAAGCATATATGTTTTTTAGTTTTGATTTTTGGGTGACTCAAATGGAAATTCAAAAAAATAAAGTAAATACCCATTCGGTCACCGTCCACTTTATCAGTGCCTTCATCGTCATCATTCTCGTTATCGATTGCGTTTCTCCACTCTCTCCATCACCGTCGACCTCAACAAATTCCTCTGAAAAAATCTTTTTTTCTTGGTTTGGTTTTGAATATTATGCCTACAAAGATGTTGGAGTTTAACTTTTTTTCGTCTTCCTTGCATTTTCTTAGCAACTAAATGCGACTCTAATTTTATTTTCAATTTATTTTTTGTTGTTTATGTGCTGATGGTAATTTGTGATGGAAATGCAGTGGCATAATAGTGAGAAAATTTTGATCTGAAGCATTATCCATTTGGTTGTTATCTTCCCGTTTTGATATGAGAATTGTTGCTTTGGCTCGAGATTTCTGTGAGTATGTAATTTTATTTCCTTCAATTTTTTTATTTGTTTATTACTAGTTTCAATTGAGATTGATGCATATTGTTCAAATTGGAAGAAAACGCAATGGGTATCAAAGAAGTGAACTAGTTTCAGTTGAGATTGGAAGAAAACGCAATGGGTTGGGGTTTCCTGTACCAATATTGTTCAAATTTGCATTTTTTTCTTTTCATTTTCTAAGTCTCAGCATCTTTTTCAATCCTTATGGAAGTCCAAATGAAGTCATCGATCTCCCAATGACTTCTTCTCTTCAATCCTTATGAAAGTTCCATTGAAGCCAACAATATCTTACTACTGCTTTTTCCTCTTATTTATTTCCTTTTTAGATTCACAACTTCTGTTAGCAAGGTATGCATATCATTCTTGTGATTTGTGATTACTAGAAAAAAAATAGAAAATTAGAAATTACATTCTTACTCTTATTAATTTTGATTCGTACTTCCACAAATATTTTTGATGTGTACAATACTTTTGTGTGAGGGTATTTTCTGCCCTCTTGGGTGCTGTTAGTAGTCTATAAGGAATTTAAAGATAGACAATTAATCAATGAGTGACAGATTAGAATCTAAGTTGTCTTGAAAGTTTTATCTAAATGTTCACCTGGTGTGCAAGTTTAATATCAGAATGGTTTTACATATGTTAGCATCTAAGACTGTCACATGATCATACTAGTTGAGATTAATATTATGATTGAACTTATGATTCTAGTTAATTCTAACTTAAAACTTTGTGTTGACTGAGTAGTCAAAACTTTCTCTTTACTATTGGCTAAATCAGATTCAAGTTCAAATCGAAGTATGAATCCACAGTTTGATATGGTTGTACTTTTAAAATAGCATAATTCTTTGTAATTTAACATGTTTGGTAGTCAGCTTGGTCTCAAAGTGTTGAGCTCTTTTTTTTGCTTTCTATATCGATGACCCATACAAATTTATGTTTTATCAGCTTGGTCACATGGTGAAGTATGAATCCATGTTGGCAGTTTGAACAAATCGAACAAATGGAAGCATATATATTGCATGATCATGTCTGGATTAGAACCTAGTATTAAGTATTGTCTTTTCTTCTCTTATTTCCTTGAAGCAGATGGTTATTAAAGATAATATTTAATTTACATCCGTCAAATATTAGCCAAGGAAGAACAGGTAGTAAGTTTTAAATATTAGAATGGTCTTTAAAGTTATGTACTGATGTCTTGCTTACATTGGACCTGCTGTGTTTGATTAGCAGCAAGTGGGGTTGGGATTCCTGACCGGTTCAAATGAATGATAGTTTTATGTTTTTTCCCAACCTTAATCTGACTTGGTGTATATCTTAAGGATAAGATTATTGTTGTTTTGTTTGAGTTTGACTTAATGTGATTGTCGTATGGTCTTATTTTCCAATTCATTGAAATTACTTGCAAATTTCGTTTCATATTTATGGGTATTTTCACAGGAAGTGTATAGATGCCATTACTTTCAATGGGTTGATCCTCCTCCTTGTCCACATTGTAGGGAAATTTGGAATCGTGCAATGGAGAAGATAGTGAAGCTGCAAGCTGAGCTTAGTACTTCTCAATCCAGGCTTATTGAATTAAATACTGAGCTTGACGTGTCACGTGTAATGGAGAGAATCTCGAAATGGATAGGAGGAGAATTGCCAATAATAATATAAATGGTTGGAAGAGTATTATGATTGTATTATCTATTTGCTTATTTGTACAGTTGTTGTATGGTGCATTGGTTAGATTTTTAGAGTAAGATTAAGACAAGCACTTTAAAGCTTTATTGTTGTATTAGTTTAGTATAATTGAAGGAAAAACACTTCATGGTTGTACCTTTTTGTCTCTGCAAACATTAAGTCTATATTTCCTTAGTGGATGTGCTTTGTTACAAGAAAAATACTATGATGATGTGTTCATAAGAATTTGTTCACTTGGAAAAATAAGTATTGCAAATGGCTAAATGTACTCATTATGAGCATATAAGTCACTTTCATCATGCTAAAGCTATAAGGGATAGTGCACATAGGACATATATGGTTACATGAATTTGCGAGTCTTTTATTTCGTGTGCACAGTGGGACTTGAATTTGAGTCTCAGCACAGCTCTCTAAGAAAATGGATTACTAAAGTAATTATTCTTATAGTGATAATGGATGGTGTTTATGGTACATTGGATGAACTAAAGCAATTTATCGATGCTGTTGTAGTTTCTTGTAAGCACCAGTTGCACCATAATGAAAAGAAAAGGAGAGATAGGATTGCCTATATAGTTAGAAATTTCCTCTACACATCAACAAACTAAAGATTTCATTCAAAACAACAAAACCTCTCCTAGGAATATATCAAGTGAAATTTGAACACATAAAATTTTCAGGTAAACACGTGTGTCAAGTGAACTGTTGTGGCATAAATTACAAATGCTTTAAACTCAGAATATCAAACTAGAAACAAAAGAACCCCAAGATGACACAACCAACCCAATACAATAACCAAGCTAAATATATTTCATAACAAAAATTATGTCCATAGCCTATTTCAATAATTCAGTGATTCTGGTACAATTAACATTATCAAGTTTATCAGCACAGGATCCGCCTCAACAACTGATCATACACAAAACTGTTGACCTCGTTTGCAGTTTATGAGTAAATTTAAAGCACTTTAAATTATAGTACAAAACTAAGTATAAGCAAGACCAATGAACTTCATAGAAGTAGACTAGATGGCAATCAGGTAACTCCAATGCTACGAAAAATCCACCAACAACTTCCTAAGCCCCTACAAGATCATTTATCACACCCAGGAAATCATCCTTTATAGTACCAATGTAGAACTGCAAAAAGGGGAAGTAGCATGTGGTTAATTTTCAAATTTTGATCACTATGTTATGCTCACAAAGACACCAAATAGATATATATATTGATAATAACTTTTACGAGTAAATGAGAGAAATTGCAGCTTAAATAACATACCTATACCAGATTTTACATTTAAGGAAAACACACATGCATTTTAGGATTTCCAAAAATAAACATAAGGATGAAAGAACGTTATATAAACCTATCAAGCAAAATATCTGTAACAACCCATCCCGGGTTGGTTACCCTCGAGACGGTATCATCACATTTTGAAAATCTCAGCATGACAGATATATGCAACAATGAAAATAAATAATACCCAAAGAAATTTTTACATAAATCATCAACCCTCAATAGGGGCGTTACATCAATTTGATTCTTTAAACCTCCTATACAACGTAAAATGTATGAATATTTACAATTAAATTGTTATTTTTTTTTCTCATTAGTCTGAGGATGTTGACACGTACATGACTTACAGAAAATGATTTCGTCAGAACCTCAACTCACCAAACCATTTGTCCTGCTTGCTACGTGGAATCATTGTACAATGAGGGGTGAGCTTCACAAGCTTAGTGAATTAAATTTACTAGAAGTATTCATTTGTATAAATAGTCTTTTAATATTTGAATCAATTTATATCTCATACACTTGATACTAGCACTCTACTATCACTACACATGTCATCATATCCATTTTCTATCAATCTCTTTCTCTTATTTATTGGATCACCTAAAGACCACAAATTATTTCATAATTACCTCGTAATGAGGTTCACATCATAATGTCTATCATTTAGATGGTTCTTATCACCATAATTGTCTCTCTGTAAAACCCATTTATCTATGAATAACTTTACAATAACACATCACACATCAACATTTTAATAATATAAGCAATAATTAAAACAAATGCAATGCATGAATGATTATGATGGGACGTCTTCCCACCTGTTGATAGATTGTTATTATTTTAGACCGGCTGCCTTTCCGGTTCTTTCATTCTCATTTAGACTGGTTGTCTTCCCAGTTCTTTCATTCTCATTAGACCGGCTGCCTTTCTGGTTCTTTCATTTTCATTAGACCGACTGCCTTCTCAGTTCTTTCATTTTCATTAGACCGACTACCTTCCCGGTTCTTTTCTTTTATTTAATGCATATGCATATAAGCAATGATATGAAATATGCATATAAACAGTAATATAAAAATCACATAAAATCAAAATATTTAAATTGACTATCTTGATTTTTCTCAAATTATATAAAAATTTCACTAAAATCCACTCATCCCAAATCACATCAAATCATCCATTAAAGCTTGTCAAGATCCACTAAATTTCATCCTAAATCACAACAAATTATCCATCAAAGTTTGACAAGATTCACTAAATTTCGTCCCTAATCACACCAAATTATCCATCAAAGTTTGTCAAGATCCATTAAATTTCATCCTTAATCACATCAAATCATCCATCAAAGCTTGTCAATATCCACTAAAATTCATCTCCTCATAATTCATATTAAAATATCAACCATAGCTCATCAAGAATTTATTTATAACCTTTATTATTAAATCAACTCATTATTATAATAATATTTCTTCTCACATAATAATTTTTCTACGTCTTCAATATTCATATCATATCTATCAACCAAATATGCATCTATCATCAAAACATAAGTTAATAATTTAATTTAATATTATCGTTAGATTTTTTATTTTTTTTATTTAGATTACTTAGAGTAAATCCAACTCACCACATAGCACTTAAAGCTACCCGTTGATCACCTCTTTGGCATCTCGTTTCTCTCATAAATTTTCTCTGGTTGTAAATTATCAACACCTAACATCATATTTATATTAAATTTATAGTTTATTCTTCAATTCGTTATAAACCACACCCTTTGAAAGTTCTCACTTTGACTTCAAGGAAATTTTATAAATGTCATAAATTCAAAAACAAACACTACATTATTACCTTCTGTTTTTCTGATAGCTTTTCCGGATTCTCTATGAAATTCCGCAGAAAACTTCTTTAAAATTTTGCTCTTTCAGCATTTCTTTGAGTCTCCAAGTGTTTTGAGAAAACAAGAAATTGAAAGGAACTATTTCACATTAGTGTATATATAAGTGAGATTGTAAAAATCTCTGGCAGCCCCCCTTTCACAAAGCCTCCACGTTTCTGAGACATGGAAGGCATACAGAGTTTCATTTGAAACTTTGCTTCCCTTGGCAGCAGGTGGCTGCTATATATAAATTTTTTCTTAGCACCCCCCCCCCCTCTTTTTTTTTAAGCTGTCACGAAATTCTGTGGCTTTGACTTTTTTTTAAAAAATTTTAAACTTTTTTTTTCTTTTCTTTCTTCTTGGCTCTCTTGGACGTTCAGGTCCAATTATTATTTTATTTTATTTTATTTTTCTTTGTCCCAATCTCAGATTTTTTTTCAAAAGAATTATTTTATTCAGTACTAAATCTTTCGCGTAAATATATTATTTTAATTTCATGTCATATTTATTAAATTACTCATTTACCCTTACTTTTCGAAAACGGATATTACAAATCTACCTACCCTAAAAAAAATTTCGTCACTGAAATTTCCTTATCTAATTCCAGAAACAAAAAGTGAGTAATACTTTTTCATAATTGTCTCACACTTTCACTTAATCTCTTCAACATCCTTATTCTGCCATAGAACTTAACTAATGAAATTTCTTTATTATACAAGATTTGTTCTTTTTGTCAAAAAAATTTCACTAGTACCTATATATACACCCAATCTTTCTGAATTTCTATAGTTTAGCTCGAAATATCATATAAACACTTTCTTAAAAGTGAAACATGAAATACATTATATAAATGTTTTAATTCTGGAGGCAAATCTAGTCTACTCACAACTAACTCAACTTTCTCAACCACCTCATAGGGTCCCACATACCTCGGATTCAGCTTTCATTTCCTGTTTAAATCTCAATACACCTTTTCATTAAGATATTTTTCGATACACTAAATCACCTACTTGAAACTCGTGAGGTCTTCTTCTATTATTAGCATAGCTGTTCGGTCTACTCAATGCTACTTTACGGCTCTCTCTAACCATTTTGGTCATCTCAGTTGTTAACTTAATAATTGATGGACCAAATATATTTCTTTCTACCACTTTTTCCCAACATATAGGACTTCTATACCTCCTACCATAAAATGCCTCATTCGGTGTCATCCCAATATTAGTTTGATACCGATTATTATCAGCAATTTCAATCGAAGGCATGTAAGCCTTCCAACTTATTGAGGACTCATCACATTTGCCCTTACTATATCTTCTAGTACTATAAAAATCCTTCTTATTTGAGTATGAAAATTATATTAAATTGCAACTGTGTCCCCGTGGCTTTTTGAAAGCTTTTCCAAAAACCAAGATGTAAATCTAGTATCTCTATTTGACACTATGCTTAATGGTGTTCCATACCACCTCACAATTTCAGTTACATCCTTCTTCAATCCTGACCACCAGAGATTCTGTCTCAATTCTCTATACATCTTATCCTTACTTAGTTGCATCGCATCTAAGTTATCATGTTCCTTTCGCAATATCTTCTTTCTCAACTCCGCAACATTGGGAACACAACTCCTATATTCCAATACCGAAATACTCTCATTTCAAATTTTGAACTCATATTGCTTTCTAGTAAGCACCCAATGCCTAATCTTTTCTATCTTTTCATCTCTACCTTGCATCTCTAAATTATTTTACTATGGATTACTGTACAACCGTATTCGTTAATCATGATCTTCTATCACGACATTCAACTTAATTCTTATCTATCTTAAATCAATCATCAATTTCACATTAGAACTCTCAACAGTAGTTAAACTTCTTGTAGACTTTCTACTCAATACATCAGCTATCACTTTATCATTTTCTGGATGATAGGGAATTGTACAATCATAATCACAAACCACTTCATCCACTATCTTTACCTCAAATTCAACTCTCTCTGGGTAAGTATGTATGTCAAACTCTTATAACCCCTGAATATCTCATAAGTGGTTCCATACAAATGATGTCTCCAATTTGTAAAGTAAACACTATAGCAGCTAACTCTAAGTCATGAATAGAGTAATTTCTATCATGAATCTTCAATCACCTTGAAGTATGGGCCACAACTTTCCTATGTTGCACATATCCTAGTCATTGGCGTGACGCATCACTATACACCACAAATCCTTCATCATCAGAAGGAAAACACCAATACTAGACTTGTAGTCAATTTCTCATTTAGAAATTGAAAATATTTCTCACACTTCTCTCACCGTACAAATCTCACCTCTTTCCTGGTCAGTCTATTCAACAGTATTACAATAATAGACCAAATTCTAAAAGAATCTTCTATAATAACCCGCTAACCCCAAGAAGATTCTAATCTCAGTCATATTAGTTGGTTTCTCTCAACTAAACATTGTCTCTACCTTTTGTGGATCAACTACTATGCAATTTCTCGATATTACATGTTCCAAGAAAGTTATTTTATTCAGCCAAAACTCACACTTAGAGAACTTTGCATATAATTTCTCTCTCCTTAGAATCTCTAACACACTGTCTAATGTTTCACATGTTGTTCTTCCTTCTTAGAATATACCAAGATGTCATCACTAAACACAACCATAAGATTATCAAGAAATGGTTCAGACCTTTTGTTCATCAAGTCCATGAATGTGTCTGAAACATTAGTCAGTCCAAATGACATCACAATAAACTTATGGCTATAATGTGTCCTAAAAACAGTCTTAGGCATGTCTTCCTTCTTTATCCTAAATTGGTGATAACTTGGTCTTAGGTTTATCTTAGAAACATTCTCACTCCTTGCAACTACTCAAGCAATTCATTTGTCATGGGAAAAAGTATTTATTCTTATTCAACTATCTGTAGTCTATACACAATCTCATCGTTCCATCTTCCTCCTTCACGACAACTTAAGAGCTCCCCAAATACATTAAGTCCGATAAATTGTTTATCAAAAAATTCTTAAAATGGTACGTTCAACTCTCTCGATTCAGCTAAGGTCATTCTGTAGGGTTTTATTAAATATATATGATGATCCTGGTATCACATCAATAGAGAAATTAATCTCCCTACTTGGAGGCAATCTAGACAACTCATCACGAATTGCATTAAAATAAATTTTCACCACTAAGATTTATTTTAATTTCCTATTTTCCTTTCTAGAATCCATTATGTATGCCAAATACTTCTCATAATCCTTTTTCAACCATCTTCTAGTCGTCAAAATAAAATAAGATAGTTCGAGAGTATTTTATATTCTCTCTGAAAGTTAAACTTCTTATGTCCATAACTTGAACACTATTTTCTTTCTAGAACAATCAACCCAAGTGTAATACGTCGACAATCTGATTCATTCTCAAAATTAAATGAAATTATATCATATTCCAAGGTAATAAATCAGCTTCAGATTCTCTACCACTGATACAAATCACCCAACACTTGTAAACATTTTATGATTATAACTCTATCTCTAGTGGGAACTTCAACAAAAATTATTTTGCATCAAAGGATTAATATGTACTTTAAAAGAAAACTTCGTATGAATACTGGATGCAAAAGAATAGGTTGCACCAAAATCAACCAACATTGTTATATCCATCTTTTCTATATACAAAGCACCTTAATTTGGAACAATTATGAAATAAATATCTTATCTGAATATATCTATGATAAGTTTTTGTCTCTCAATCATACATCAGATTACCACTTCCCCTTGGTAGCATACTTACTTCCTCAGCCATGATTCTCAATTCTCATAACCTGTCTCCCAAATCTAAAGGTCCCACCAATAGTATTCTGAGATACAGAAGTAACAGATCTTGCTTGCCTCTGACTCTGTACTTTGGTTCCCTGTAACAAAGAATGCCTCCTCTGGGGTGGTCTCTCACCCTGTACATTCATACTACTGCTACCTCTATAACCTTCATGTCTAAGCCCTTTTTAACCACTCTTTCTCTTTCCCTTAAACTTCATCACATCCTTCTCAATCTGAAGTGTTGTATCCACCAATCTGACATAATTCATGTGCCTTATATAAGACAGTTTTAATCAAATCTTAAAATATAGTTCATTTATGAATCTCTTACACTTCTTCTCCTCTAGGTCTACTATTTCTGGTACAACCATTTATAAGACCACATATCTACTATCATATTGAACCACAGTCAACACATTTACCTTAAATAAATAAAATCTCTATCTTGTTGGGCTCTAGAGGTTTACGGAAAATATCTATTAAGAAGCCTATTCCAAGTTAAAGGCCTATTAATATCTGTAGTTATCCTGTGAAGAATATCCTTCCACTATTCTAAAAGTTTTCTTTCTAATTCAAACAAAACAAAGACAACCATCTGTCTGTCAGTTACTGGTAAAATACCAAATAAACTCCCTACATTTCATGCATAAACTCACTTTTCCACCTTTTAAACATTTATCATTACTGGATTTTCAACAACCTTAGGCACTGCTATAGCTTGTTCATTAAGTCTATGTTATAAGTTATCAACTCTATCATCTGTTACCTTCATTTTTTTAAGATCATGTGCAAGAGCTTATCTTAGCTCATCTCTTTCAATTTCAGATTTTCTCATACCTTTACTAATATCAATTATACTATCAACACGTTCCTTTCTAAGAACCACAAATTCAGACTCAACCTCGTCTTGTTAAAAATATTGGGGCCTATCATGCCCTCTCAAATTAATGACTCTAACTCTAGCTCTAGCGCGTCCATGTGTCATCTTCAGACTGTTAAAATATAATTTATTTTAATCTTCAACTTTCTTACTTTTTATGTGGTCTACAGAATCATAAAACATAATGCTCTGATGCTAAAATTGTAACGACCCATCCTGGGTTGGCCACCCCCGAGACGGTGTCATCACATTTTAAAAGTCTCAACATGACACATATATACAACAATGAAAATAAATAATACCCAAAGAAATTTTTACATAAATCATCAACTCTCAATAGGGAGGTTACATTAATCTGATTCTTTAAACATTTTATACAACGTAAAATGCATGAATATTTACAATTAAATTGTTATTTTTCTTTTCTCATTAGTATGAAGATGTTGACATGTACATGACTTACAGAAAATGATTTCATCAGAACCTCAACTCACCAAACCATTTGTCCTGCCTGCTACTTGGAATCATTGTACAATGAGGGGTGAGCTTCACAAACTCAGTGAATTAAATTTACTAGAAGTACTCATTTGTATAAACAGTCTTTTAATATTTGAATCAATTTATATCTCATACACTTGATACTAGCACTCTACTATCACTACACATGTCATCATATCTATTTTCTATCAATCTCTTTCTCTTATTTATTAGATCACCTTAAGACCACAAATTATCTCATAATTACCTCATAATGAGGTTCACATCATAATGTTTATCATTTAGATGGTTCTTATCACCATAATTATCTTTTTGTGAAACCCATCTATCTATGAATACCTTCACAATAACACATCACACATTAGCATTTTAATAATATAAGTAATAATTAAAACAGATGTAATGCATAAATGATTATGATGGGAACATCTTCTCACCTGTCGACAAGTTATTATTATCTTAAACCGGCTGCCTTCCCTGTTCTTTCATTCTTATTTAGGCCGACTGCCTTCCCGGTTCTTTCATTCTCATTAGACCGGTTGCTTTCCCGGTTCTTTCATTTTCATTAGACCAACTGCCTTCCCGGTTCTTTTCTTTTATTTAATGCATATCCATATAAGCAATGATATGAAATATGCATATAAACAGTAATATAAAAATCACATGAAATCAAAATATTTAAATTGACTATTCTGATTTTTCTCAAATTATATAAAAATTCCACTAAAATCCACTCATCGCAAATCACATCAAATCATCCATTAAACCTTGTCAAGATCCACTAAATTTCATCTCAAATCACTTCAAATTATCCATCAAAGTTTGTCAAGATCTACTAAATTTCATCCCTAATCACATCAAATTATCCATCAAAGATTGTCAAGATCCACTAAATTTCATCCCTAATCACATCAAATCATCCATCAAAGCTTGTCAATATCCAATAAAATTCATCTCCTCATAATTCGTATTAAAACATCAACCATAGCTCATCAAGAATTTATTTATAACCTTTATTATTAAATTAACTCATTATTCTAATAATATTTCTTCGCACATTATAATTTTTCTATGTGTCAAATACTCTTATCATATCTATCAACCAAATTTGCATCTATCACCAAAACATAAGCTAATAATTTAATTTAATAATATCACTAGATTTTTCATTTTTTTTATTTAAATTACTTAGAGTAAATCCAACTCACCACATAGCACTTAAAACTACCCGTGGATCACCTCTTTGCCTTTCCCGTTCCTCTTAGAAATTTTCTCTTGTTGTAGATCGTCAACACCTGACATCATATTTATATTAAATTTATAGTTTATTCTTCAATTCGTTATAACCTATGCCCTTTGAAAGTTCCCACTTTGACTTTAGGGAAATTTTATAAATGTTAGAAATTCAAAAATAAACATTATGTTATTACCTTATGTTTTTCTGATAGCTTTTCCCGATTCTCTATGAAATTCCGCAGAAAACTCCTTCAAAATTTTGCTCTTTCAGCATTTCTTTGAATCCCCAAGTGTTTTGGGAAAACAAGAAATTGAAAGGAACTATGTGAAACGATTTCACATAAATGTATATATAAGTGAGATTGTGAAAATCTCTGGCAGTCCCCCTTTCACAAAGCCTCCACGTTTCTGAGACGTGGAAGGCATGCAGAGTTTCATTTGAAACTTTGCTTTCCTTGGCAGCAGAGGACTGCCATATATAAATTTTTTCTTAGCACCCCTATCTTTTTTTTTTCTAAGCTGCCACGAAATTCTGTGGCTTTGACTTTTAAAAAAAAATAATATTTTTTTTTCTTTTCTTTCTTCTTGGCTCTCTTGGACATTCAGGTCCAATTATTATTATTTTTTATTTTTTTATTTTCTTTTCTTTTTTGGACATCCATGTCCCAGAATTTTTTTAAAAGAATTATTTTATTCAGCACTAAATCCTTCGCGTAAATATATTATTTTGATTTCATGTAATATTTATTAAATTACTTATTTACTATTTCTTTTCGAAAACGAGTATTACAATATCCGTCACAGTTTCTTCCTATATAAAAAAGGAAGAGTACAATGACTCAAAATTTGATTTTTTTTTATTCCAACAGTCTTGTTATAACTAAGACTGTCACTAAAAATCAAAAGAAAATTTGTATAATTATATTGATAAAATGAAGTTAACATAGTTCCAAGAAACCCTCAAATCCTTGAAAAAACTATGAACAACTTAGCATCAAATTATTCATAACCTCCTTCAGATTCTAAGAACATGAAACAAAATAAATGATAATTAAATATTAATGCCAGAAATCTATTCCATCATTTGGACCCAAGAAAACCAAAAGCTCCTCTTGGTAAGCTTAATTTAATTGATTGCTTAACATGAATTACTATATTTCTATATTTTTAACAGCTCAAATCAATTTAACTATTGAAAACAAAAATACTATGAAAATGCAAGCCAAGGAATGCATAAACAACACACCAACTAAATTTGACAGAAAATTAGTTATTCGTAAGTTGCAACAAATAAGACACGATTTTGAAGGAAAATGATGGCACTAGTGAATACTTAGCTTCCCAAAAGAAAAAACCAACATGAAAAGCTGAATCCACCTCCAATTTAACTCCAGGAACAAGAAAATAACTTTCAAAATGCAAACAAAGAAATGAATACCAAAACCCAGAAATCAAAATCAGGGACATGCAATAATCTGAGTAGGGGAAAAAAATGGAAAGGATAAAACATTGACAAACCGAACAACAAGAAATTATGCTATTTTAAAAGTACAACCATATCAAACTGTGGATTCATAGTTCGATTTGAACTTGAATCTCACCATTAATGCTTCGATTTTAAATTTATTCACAATATTCTGTTTTGATTAAAAAAAAATGGTAGTAAACAAAGGCAAATCTACTTGTGAAAATGTAAAATATGGAAAACCCATAAAAAAAATAAACTTATAGAGTAGAGTAATACTATATGCTTTAGAGCAATTTTTCGAAGCTTATCTTGCTTAGTTGAGGTCGATGGTGACGACACTAGTGAAGTGGACGAAGATAAAATGGGTGACGGTGACAGAGAGGGAAGGGAGATGGGTAAGGAGCGATTTTGAGCTGGTGGAGGTGAAAATAGGGGAGGGGAGATGGCTAAGGAGCGATTTTGAGCAGGTGACGGTGAGCAGAAAGGAGGGGAGATGGGTTTCTATATGATTTCATAGTGACACGGTCCGATTTTAGGCTGGTGACGGTGAGGTTTTAGGAGGTGACAATGAGGAGATGGAGAGAGTAAGGAGATGCATGAAAGAGAGGAGACTCGCAAATTGAATGGTTGTAGAAGAGGAGAGAGAAAGCACGTTCTCTTAAAATGTTTGTCTCGGTCAGAGAGAGTAAATTGTTTGGTTTTAAATTTCAAACTTTTCAGAGACCCGTGTGAGCGGAATACTAGCTATCACTTGGTCATTGGTTAACCTTAACCAGAGTTAAACTTATCAGCATTTTAAGTATGGGACCCATTATTGATTACTTGGTGCGTCTTTATTGGTCCGGTGGAAATGGTGTGGTTTCCACTTGAGGTAGGCAAAAATTTCTCCTATTAGGTTGGTTATTGTCTTATGGAAGTGTCATCTCTCTATGTGAGCTAAGGGCAAAGGACACTATTTGTAGTTGAGTTGCAGCAAAGAGAGGGAAAAAAAAACATAAAAGGGAAAGAGATGAAGAAGAAGTGTAGAAGAGGAGAGAGAAAGCACGTTCTTTTAAAATGTTTGTCTCGGTCAGAGAGAATAAATTATTTGGTTTTAAATTTCAAACTTTTCAGAGACCTGTGTGAGCGGAATACTAGCTATCACTTGGTCATTGGTTAACCTTAACAAGAGTTAAACTCATCAGCATTTTAAGTATGGGACCCAATATTGATTACTTGGTGCGTCTTTATAGGTCCGATGGAAATGGTGTGGTTTCCACTTGAGGTAGGCAAAAATTTCTCATATTAGGTTGGTTATTGTCTTATGGAAGTGTCATCTCTTTATGTGAGCTAAGGGAAAATGACACTATTTGTAGTTGAGTTGCAGCAAAGAGAAGGAAAAAAACATAAAAGAGAATAAGAAAAAGAAGAAGTGTAGAAGAGGAAAGAGAAAGCACGTTCTCTTAAAATGTTTGTCTCGGTCAAAGAGAGTAAATTGTTTGGTTTTAAATTTCAAACTTTTCAGAGACTCGTGTGAGCGGAATACTAGCTATCACTTGGTCATTGGTTAACCTTAACCAGAGTTAAACTCATCAGCATTTTAAGTATGGGACCCACTATTGATTACTTGGTGCGTCTTTATTGGTCCGGTGGAAATGGTGTGGTTTCCACTTGAGGTAGGCAAAAATTCTCCTATTAGTTTGGTTATTGTCTTATGGAAGTGTCATTTCTCTATGTGAGCTAAGGGCAAAGGACATTATTTGTAGTTGAGTTGCAACAAAGAGAAGGAAAAAAACATAAAAGAGAAGAAGAAGAAGAAGAAGAAGAAATAAATAATAGTATATGTAGAGGTATTTATGGATTTTCATAATTTGAATGATGATGTGGAATGCTTTTTTACTAGCAAACTAACAATTGACTAACAGATTATTGATGATAGTGGTTTTTGTAACAAGAAATGAAACTATGAAGATATATGAGATTTGTGTAGGCTTTCAAACTACAATGAGACAAGTGTAGATTACCCCAACTTCAATTGGGAGGACGTATTTTTTCCTAAATATTATGCATTCAGGAAAAAAATTGAAATCAGTCCACACTTTATATTGATTCTTGAAATTATTTTGACGATTTATGATATGTATTTATAAAAAGAATTGAATATATATGGGGCTTTTAATTTTTCAAAATGGCATAATTTTGGTATTTCTCATTTTTTTAATATTTTATGGGCTCATTTTGGCATAGTAAAATGACGACTTACGAATAATTAATTAAGTATATATATTATATTTTTGTTATAGTTTTGGGCATTTTACATACCAAACTTCATTATTTTGGATCTTTGTAAGGTTTACGGACTTTATATATTCAACATGAGTACAATACCAAAACTACGTTTTTTGGTTAAAAAATTAGAAAAGAGAAAACTAAATAAACTCAAAATCTTTTTTAGGGTCTGATCTAGTAAATTTATTTTGTTTAATATCTTATTTAAAGTAATTTATTACCTAATATGGTTATATTATTTGTAAGATTAATAACGAAAAGATAAGCATAAATTTTTTATTTTAGCATCTCATAATGAATTTTGATTTATGCTCTACGTTTTTTCATTGAGTAAAATTCATTTATAAAAATGTTTGCACTAAACTTCACAACAATTTGTTTTCAATATACTTGGAGAAATTTTTATTTTGAAATTAATAATAACCTTTTTTATTGCTTTATATAATTAAGCAAGAGAAAAACTTAAAAGAAGAAATTGAAATTTGAGAATTCTAAAATTATTATTATAATTTATATACCAAATTTATTTTATTACTTTAAAAAATGAATTAATTATCATTAGTGTGCCTATTGAGTAATTCTCTTAAAAGATTCGTTTTGGGGTTGGGGGGGGGGGACAAGTATGTCCGACCATGGTTCCTGGGAGCTTTGGAATCACCAATCATATTTTACGTGAATACAATAACGTCGTTAATTCTCTTGTCGCATGTGCGTATGATCATGGTGATTTTCGAGTCTATGACAACTTTGATTCTCTTTCTTCCATCGTTAAGCACAAAATTGCTCGTGACAAGCAGGGCATAAGCTACTGTAGGTTGGGTTCGGATGATGTTGAGTTTCGAATAGCCGGAATCAAATCAGATGAGTTATTTCAGGTTTCAACTGTATTGGGTCTCAAATTATAACGGATCAAATTGGATCAACAAAATAGATATTTATATTTAATTAAAAAATATTTTATTTGTATATAATAAGATTAAACGAGTTATATTATCAAATACGTAAAAATTAATTAATAATATATCAATACTTAATTTTTTAAATAACATATTTAATTTTTTAATGTAATATACAAAGTTATAATTCTTAGTCCTAAAATTCAATGTTAAAACGATCTCGGACAATTGATCCACAAAATTATTTTCACTAATAACGTCTTATTCCAAAATTTGAAGATTAAATTTCATATAATTACTTAATTCCATTATATTTTTCAAGATAATTAAAACAAAATTTTATTGTGCCTTAAAGAACAATGCAAAATTTACTATTCTTCTTGATTTTTTTTATTTGAAATTAATGAGATTACTCATATTAATAAAATATTGAACTATGTATATCAACATATGTAAATCAATAATTAATTAATTATTATAATTTATTTTATTTGATAAATAGTAAATTAACTTTTTTCCAAGCTTAGAAAGCAATTTTTTATTTATAAAAAAATATATTTTCAAGTTATTTGGAGTGGGATAGGTTCGAATTGTTTCAAGTCGAATTGAGTTCGGATCATTTTGAATTCAAATCATTTTGAATTTCGGATCACTCAAACTAAAATTGGATCGAATTTAAATTATATTATTTTGGTTTATTTTCAAATCGAATCAAATCTAATCCGGTCAGACTTTACTAGCTTTACAAATGTCCGTTTGGTTGTGTTTGTAGCCTTTTGGTGGCTCTATTTTTTATTATTTAGGATAATTAAAACAAAATTTTATTATGACTTAAAAAATAATGTAAAATTTATTATTCTTTTTGATTTTTTTATTTAAAATTAGTAAAATTATTAATATTAATAGAATATTAAATCATACATATTAACATATGTAAATTAATAATTAATTAATAATTAAAATTTATTTTATTTAATAAATAATAAATTAATTATTTTTCAAGCTTTAGAAAACAATTTTTTTAATAAAAAAATATATTTTTAAGTTATTTAGAGTCGAATAGATTCGAACTGAACTCAGATAATTTTAAATTAAAATTATTTTAAATCTTAAATTACTTAAATTAAAATTAAATTAAATTAAAATTATATTATTTTGAATTATTATCAAATCGAATCGAATCTAATCTGGTCAGACTTTACCAGCTTTACAAATCTCCGTTTGGTTGTGTCTGTAGCCTTTTCGCGGCTCTATGTTTTATTATTTAGGAAATACGGAGTAAAAAGGATGAGAGAGTTGAGAACTGGACTGACGTGGAAAATCATCGGACGGAGAGTCACAGAGATATTTTCCTTAAAAACTTTCAATTTTTTAATAATAAAACTAAAATTAAATTTCTACGGCAGCCAAACTCCTTATACCGTAAACTCCACAAATTAGCTTCTCTTCATTGTCATCTAGGTCCAGCAATGGGGATACTGAACTACATATCAGCTACCTTAACAACTCCACCAAATTCCCAAGACTCATCAACACCGCCACAATCAATTCCAAACCCAAGACAGACCAAGATCATTTTGCCCAACAAGAAGCCAATGAAATGGTCCACAGGTGTGGCACCTGGGGAATACGGTGGCCCACCAACCACCACGAAGCTGCGCAAGTACTGGGGAGGAGAGGAAGAGGACCCTATAACCTCTGATGAGTTTATCTGGAATAAAGACTTCATGGGTCGCATGAAGAAATTGATTCAGGACCCAGATGAATCTTCTCTTAAATCAAATCCTGTTAAGGTTCATTTATCTTTGTTGTCAGTTTGTCTCTTGAACTTTTTGCTCATCTGGGTTTCTTTTATTTTGTTTGCATTTATGTGTTATTTGGTTCCTTTTGTGGCTTGATTTTCTTGTTTAGTGAATTTACAAGGCTTGGTTGGTTGGCTTAATTGAGGTAATAGATGTTTGGTTTGTTCAAAAGAATTTGGTTTGACTTGAAATGTATTTATTTGTGTTGCTTATTTGATTGTGCAACGAAATGTGTTACTTTGAAGCAATATAGTTATCTGATTATATTTTGTTTATGCTTGTTGACAACCAAATGTTGTTCTTGTTTCATTACTCAAATTTCTGTAGATATGGTTGAATTGGTTTCTAATATATTTACTGTTTGGTTGCTGACCACTAGGAGGAATAGGAAAAATAAGGAGATTAGACCTTGGATAATTAGATATGCTGTTTTTGTAGTTTAGATTATCTATTCAACTATTAGGTCTACAGTATTTTTTTTAAAAAAAGTTTATCTCGGTATTTCTGTTTAAAGGAACAAAGCAACAGACACTTCAATTTTCTTCTCCTCGGTTTTGTCAGCGGCCAAACAGTGTTACAGTGAGTGTTATCTAAATTAGGTCAATTGGGTCTGGTTTAAACAGGAAGAGTCTTCTGGCTTTTTAAGCTTAAACAGAGTAATGGGCCTTGACAGGTTTGTTCCCACTTACTCATAGTGCTGAATTCAATTGAATTACTATAGAACTTGTTTCCGCGTTTTTTCCCTATAATTTTCATATGAATATGGGTATATTTATAGTCTGGAAGTTGATTTGAGCAAAGAACTCACCGCACCTTCAAAGCCTGTCATAGAGCAGCAGGTTGATGCTGCAGCTCAAGTAAGATGAATGGTTTTGCATTTTAATTTGAATATCTTAGTCTTGTGGTAGTTATGCATTTAATGTTTTCTGATTTCTTCTATGGGAAAGAAGAACGATCACCCGCATAGTGGGAGCATGTCTCGCAAATGGAAACTGGCACCAACACGACGTGAGCAAGAGAAGTGGGATAGAGCAAGTAAGGCCGCAACTGGTGGCAGTGTAAGTTGTTGGCCTGTTCCTTCAGGTTGATTGTAGTTAACTTTTGTATGTACATCTTAAGCATCCTTGTCATGTTGGGCTGTTTGGTTAGTTTCATTTGTTACTATTTGCTTTGCTCATTCAAGCATAAAATTGACTTTGATTTTTGCTATTTGAAAAACGACTAAAAAAAACCTTTTTCTAATGGCATTGATCCTAAATGATAATTTAAAGGGATATTTTCCTTTTTTCTGTTTCTGGGTTCTGATTTAGCTCTGGCCTGTAGGATGTGATGTTTCGGGAATTGAGGCGGCCTCGAGGTGACCCAGAAGTATTGGCTACTCAATCAAGGGAGCAGTATTTTAAGGTAGTTTATTCTAGTATCTGGGTTACTTACACAATCTCATCATTTGTTGCGTATACCTGCATGTGTGTTTCCAGTACTAGAGAAATATTGAGATTTATTATTTGTTTTTAACTTTTTATTCTCTTTTGCAGTTAAAGAAGAAGTTGCAGATCCTCACAATGGGTGTAGGTGGTGTTGGTTTAGTCTCAGCTTATGTTTCTTATACTCCTGATATTGCAGCTAGGTTAGTGTATACCAGCAAATTTTCAAATTTTATAGTGCATTTGAACGTACAACCTGTCTTTTAAGATCTGGTTTGTTAACATCAGTTGATGATTTGCTGCTCTTTGCAGCTCATATTCAGTAACATTATCGCATGTGCTTTTTTTTTTTTTTTTTTTTTTTTGGGGGGGGGGTTATTGGTTGTCATTATATGTGCCTAAAAACAGTTACCTAATAACGGGTCTGCACTTACTGTAGTGTGGAAGCTTTGGACATTTTTAATAAAATGTTTTGAATCATGAGGAATTTTTTTTATACACTATGTTTGAATTGGTCAGATGGTACTTTGAGGATTCAGAGATTTTGCACTTAAATTCAATTTTTTTTTTCCACGTTGCAGCGTTAAGGGTCTGCAACTGTAAATTCTTGTTTATAGCAATGGTTAGTCAAGCTGGTTAAAAATGAGGATTTTCTTCTTGAAATTGGCAATCTCTTTAAAAAGACAGTGAAGAGAAAATTGATGCCTCATATAAAAGTTTATTAGTGTTTATTCTCTCTACATGATATTTTTAGTTTATCCATTACTTCTTGACTGCAGCTTTGGTGCTGGGTTTATTGGTTCTTTGGTGTATATACGAATGCTGGGGAATACCGTGGATTCCATGGCAGGTGGAGCCAGGGGAATTGTCAAGTATGTATTTTCTTATTCCTTTACTTACAGATTTTAGTTATCTTTTATTTGATGATTGTACATTATATATGTTTTCCAGTCTCCTTGCATGTGTATGGATATACATCATTGATGACTTCATGCCACTTGACAAGCCAAGCTATTGTTTATTGACAAGTGTAACTTTGTCTGTAGCTGAGACCCAACTAACATAAATTAGCGTCTTTGTGGCCACAGAGGGAAGTAACCTTTTTAGAAATGTGAAGCACTATAGCTCTAGAATGGGCATGGCCATTTACTGGACATGAGCTGCTGAGCTGGACATGAGCTGTTTTGGGTCTTATTGCTGGACATGAGCTGCATATGCAGTTGAAAAGCTTAAATGTGTGTTATAACTGAAATGAGCTGTAGTGACAATAAATCTCATTTTAGTTGTTGAACCTGATGGAGATGAAAGCGTGCTTTTTTCGATTTTGTTCCCTTTAGTATACCAGTGTAAAGATGACTTCATTTCAGTTAGCTCACTTGACTATGCTGACAGGGGGGCAGTTGGGCAGCCAAGGTTGCTGGTTCCTGTTGCGTTGGTCATGATCTACAATCGGTGGAATGGGTAAGTACATTTGCTAGCATGCTCTCATTCCTACATTGCTTCATCTATTACTATGAAGGCCTCTAGTTCTCAAACCCAATCAACGTATGCAACTTATCATGTTGAATATCTTTTGAGATTTGTCTTTACCTTTTCGTTAATGATATCTGATCTTCAAAGTCAGATTCCTGGTATGTCTATGCTGTAATCTTGTCATGTTTTCCTATTTTTATGTTACTTCCCTCTCTTCAAGTATTTTTCAAATCTTCTCAACATTTTGGATCAGATTTGATAGCCTGTTACCCTAGTAATGGCTGAGTTTCGACCATCTAATTGTTTGCTCTTGGATTCGTGGTTTCACTTGTCCAAATCAGTGCATTAGCTTGTTTTAACACATATATGCTTGCAAATGACTGGCAGTGGATTTTTTTTTGGATGAAAAATAAAAGGATGAAACAATCCGTATGCATACAGCCTATTGAAATGAGGTTATTCGACTCCTTTTAAGTTTCTGCACATCCTTCGGATGATAATTTAATTTTTTATGCCACAGTATGATTAAATTAGCATTTCTTGTCTTCCATTGGACAATCTTTGTCATTTCAGAAGTAATATTTTACGATGATTATATTTGCTGATGGCCTCAATCCCCCATCCCCATCCCCATCCCCATCCTCCAAAACCAAATAAATAAATAGAACAAGAAATTTAATAGCTTGTCTGCAGTGGATTTTAGTTTTTCTCTGGTTCTTATGCTGTCAGTGTTTATCTGGATGCAGAATCCTTGTTCCAGAGTACGGATTCATGCACTTAGAATTGATTCCAATGTTAGTGGGATTTTTCACGTACAAGATCGCCACCTTTGTTCAGGCTATAGAGGAGGCACTTGCTATAGTCGGGGAAAAAGACCCAAGTTTAAGATGAACTTTCTTCATGCATTAGGGGAGATTCCAAAATTATACTCCTGATGCAGCTTGCACAGGTATTTTATTAATTTTCAACTAAGACCCATATGCATCATGGCTTATAATTGGGGCTGAATCAGATGTTTCCTGAGTTTGCAAAATTTTCAGAGTTTAGTGTGCTGCTCTTTGGCTTTTGCTTTTTCATAAAATACCTTTTATTTACAGATAATGTTTCACTTGACAAGTGGGACTGCTTCGAAGTTCAAAGGGTAACCAGGAACATTGGAACAGAGGATGGGAACCAGTAGCATGCAGTTTGTGTTACTTTTTATAGAGGAATCATTGTAATTTTTCACTGACCAACCATTTAAAAAAATTATCGTTTTAAATACGGATGATCCTCTTGGACACCAATATAATTTAATGTAATGATTTTTTCTGATTAAAAAAAAGTAGAAAAAAGAAAAGAAATTCTTCATTGAAACAAAGTGTGTTTAGGAGGAAATCACAACCCGCACTTGACTAAAATAAATGATGTTACACAGCTATAACAGAATGTTTATTTTTTGATAATATGACGTTCTCACCGACACCAACCATTAAGGATCCAAATCCTTAGCAAAGATGGCTGCTACTATTACTGAGAATTTCTTTGGTCTTTTATCAGCCACCTAACTTTCTATCTTATTTCTTAATGTGAATATGAAAATTAAAACTTGCCTTGTACCAAAAAAAAACTTATCTGGCACCTTTTTTTTACATTTATCTGGCTCCTCTGTTATGCTTTGTAAAGTTTGATGTCCATAAAAAAAAAGGAACTGAAAATATATAAAGTAGAAAGATTTATTGGATGCTGATGAACATAGAAAATGCATTTTGTTTGATACAATATATATGTTGGACAGAACACAACAAAATGAAAAGAAGAGTAGATGACAGGGTCAACCAACGTTCTGCATGCCAGCGGCAATACCCTTCATGGTCAAAATAAGGGTGCCTTCGAGCCCAGTTGCTTTGCAGTAGGCTTACTTGTTAGCAGTATTTTCAGAATTGAAGATGTTGAGCCATAAGTCTTTTGAATCTGTTAGAGTGCTTCAAAATTTAATAAAATAATATTAATTAATTAATTAGAATAATAAAATAAAAATAATTTAAATTAATGAATTAATTTTTATCAAAGTTTAATATTTTATTAACTCTCTATAGTGTGATAATTATAATTTTATAATTATAAAAAAATATTTATATATAAATTATATGAAGTATAACTTATATTTCTATATTGTTGTAACTTATAAATGATTAATTAAATAGTTTGTAATTATTATTAAACTTGATAACATGTATTATATATTTATGAAGTGTAATAATGTCATAACAAGAACACTAGTTTAGAGGCACTTATTAGGTAATGGGTTCGAATTTTTAATGTGTATTTTTTCTCTAAATTTTAAGTTTTTAAAAAAAATTTCACACCTTGAGACGTTTTCAAAATACCTCGTATCTGAGCACGCCCAAAGGATCACGGATGTTAAGGGTCATAATGTATGAGTCACGAAGACGGAGCCTCTGTTACAAGTAAGGGTCTCCTTCAAGAAGATCTCTATGCCCAGCAATCTACAAAGAAACAGAAAACAAAATTGGTTTACTCAAGCTGACTGTAGGACACTTTTCCTAGAAAACCACCCTCAACTCTAGAATAACAACTTATATACCTCTCAAACAACTTAACCGATTCGGATACATGGCGGTAAGCAGAGGCAATGGCCCATGGGGACCTCCACCCCCTAAAATTTAGAGCAGTTCATTTGCTATATTTACGAGGTTCAGTATTCTGATCTTCATATCAATGTAAATATAGTCTATGGGCCCTTCAGAAAAGAGACCAGTTCTTCTCTCTCTCTCTCTCTCTCTCTCATCTTTGAAACTGTTTTCATCATCAAAGTGCTAATTTCATGATCTCTTCGTATTTTTTTTATTTATTATGGAGATCTCTTTGTATTTTTAATATGGATTTTTCCATAAGCCTACTTATGTCTTTCTCTCTAAACCCTAATCATATTAAATATTTTTTTGAAGCAAATTATATAATTTTTCTCAACATTATTGTGCTTGGTTTTTAGTAGAGCATACCTCTCCTTTTTAATTGAACAATTTATATTGGAACTAAAACTGGAGATATATTTGAAGAAGAACACTGCTGATACTCTTGGTGAAAAAGAACCTTTGTAGAAGAGGGAAACTGAAAGCCTGAGGCCTTGCTTGGTAGAGAAGATGGAAAAATGAGAGTATGAAAAATTGAAAAGATGGAGAAATGGGAAGAAAATAAAAGATTTGACTTTTCCATCTTTGTGCTTGGTAGAATGGAAATGTGGAAAGAAAGAAAATGGATGTCCTTTCCCTTGTGTAGAGTGGATTAATGGGAGGAAGGAAAATGAAAAAGAAAATATTTTACCATTATACATTTATACCCTTTATAATGTCACTATTTCTCAAAATATTAGCATAAAGACGAAAGGTTAAAATAAAGGAAAATTGATAAAAACATAGTCCCATCTCTTTTGCCCCTAATTTTCCTCTCTTCAGTCCGTCCAATTTGGGTGGAATAGGATTTGTGGATTTGAGAAACAAAGTTTTTTGTATTTCCTTCCCACCAACCTTCTGTACTACCCTACTTGCTTTTCTTTCATTCTTCTTTCCTCTCGACCTAGAACTATTAGCATTCAAGATAGCGAGATCAAATGTTTGTAGAAAGGGAAATATTTGTAAGAGATGGGGAAAAGGGAAATATTATTTGTTCTATAGATGTTAGTATTTTCTCTTTCTTTTTAAACGTTTTCTCCTTTTTTATGCAATCTTTTTCTTAGTGGGACCAATTTTCTCCCAATCTGGACCAATGAAACAAAGCAAGTTCTACACGTAGTTACTAAAAACTGAAACAGTAAAGAAAACATTTTATGTTAAATTAATATTGCGAATTGCAAATTGCAAATAAGTACTGCAATTACCAAAAAGAAATTTAGCAACTTTTTTTCTCATATAAAAAAAGAGAAGAAGAATTAGTCTTTCCTTGTTTAAATATATTTATGTTTCACCGTTGATTCAAAGTAACATTATGATTTTACAAAAAATAAGGATTCTATATCCTAAATGATTTTAAATATTTGTTCACTAAATTTTAAGTTTCTTTCTCAGCATTCACACCTTTTGCTTTTGCTTTCATTCCGTGGTTCATTCATTTCACTACTAGAATTTGGATTCTTATTTATACATTTATTTTAATATTGATCTTTCATTTAATCTCAATCAATTAGATCCATTTCATGTTCTATTGTAAATAGAATGTTAAATAATTAAAAGTTCAGTTTCAAGAGTATGTACATTTTTGTAGCATGTAAAATAATTATACGGAAATGAGAAACCTCCATAAGTTAAATAATAAATTGTTCCTAGACGCTAATAAGTTTAGTTAATTATTTTCTAATTCGTAGAGCCAAAAGTTGTAAATTTTTTTTTATTCAGTGTATAGATTTCTTAGATGTAGATGGATACTTTTCATCGTGGCCTAAAGTTGGTTCTAAAACTGATCCTTCATACAAAAGTATCCAGAAAACTGATTTTGGTAGAGGGCAACTGATTTTGCGACAGGGATTTGCTCAAGTGCTAGAATGACCTATTTATCCGTCCATTTGGAAGAAAAAAAAGAGGAAAAAAACACTTAGATGCATTGAGCCCAGAAATGAAGCAAATGATAAGAAATTTTGTACGAGCAAAAAAGGAAAGTTCTCTGTAGGCCATTACCCGGAGGAGAAGCCTCTTTGTTTCATTGCAGTTAGTCCTCAAGCGCTCTCCAAATGGCCACAATTCCTCTGACACAAGGACAAAGCAGCAATTCCCGGGTCTCCCTTGGCGAACACCATCTTAACTAAGTCAATTGTGACCCTGAAGAAAGGCCACTGATTGTACATCTCCTGGAGCATGTGAAGATTCTTTATATCCTTCTCAATGACATACTTAAATGCGCCTCCAAAGCCAAGTCCACACAGGTAGATGGAACCTCGTCTGAGTCCATGCAAAAATCCATGGGATTGCACGGAGTGATTCAATTCCTCCACTTGGCTTTCGCTTTGATGGACGACTCCCTATGTTCATCCGACCATACTCCAATTCTGGTGTTGCCTGCAGCCATCAGATCCCAACATTGAAGTGATATAACAGCTCTACAACGATTCTTGAAAATTCATCTGTTGAAAACTTGGGATTATTGGAATAAAGACGTCAATAAGATGTTACTGCACATCTAAAACCAGGACAGTTCAGCAAGAATTTCAAGAACAAATTTTATCTACACTTTGACCATTTGATACTAATGCAATATGTTAGCACCAAGCAACCAGTGAGCACTAACTCCAAACTTAAGCAAAGCAAGAAGAAATTTGTAAAATCGAATTAAAGATGAAGACGACTGTGTGAAAAATGCTTACGAGGCAGAAGTATTCAACAAAACGAGGTTCCTGGAAAACTATGGAACGGTATTCCTTTGTTGCAACAATTTCCATCTCATCCATCAGTGCACGCCATTCTGGCTTTGGGGAGACAGGAGGGTGCATTCCGTGCTCAAGTGTAGCAGCTGTAAAATGCTGGAGTGTTCTAAAGCACAAGTGCTCCTCTCCAAAAGACTGTTCAATAACTTCACCTTGAACTGCCACTCGAAGTGATCCATGAATCGTGTCAGGAGGTTGTGACAATATAGCAAGATGGGTAGGTCCACCTCCTCTTCCCACTGTCCCTCCTCGACCATGGAACATATTAAGTTTAACGCCATACTCCTTTTCCACCTTTACAAGTTCTTCCTAACCCTTATATAACTGCCAAGCTGCAGGGAGACGGCCAGCATCCTTTCCGGAATCTGAATACCCTAGCATGACTTCTTGCTTCCCATTGATCCTGTTTCTGTACCAATCTATAGAGAAAAGACGAGCCATGGCTTCAGGAGCAGCTTCAAGATCAGCAAGTTTTTCAAACAATGGAACAACCCTCAGTGGATGCTTCACATGACATTCACGTTGTAGAAGCTCAACAACAAGCACATCTGATGGGGCTGTAGCCATTGAGATTATATAGGCTCCAAAATTGTCCCGAGGAAGCTCAGCAATGACATGGAAGGTCTCCAACACATCAGCAGTTTCTTCAGTTTTAGGAAGGTCAGGGCCAAAAAGAGGGCACTTGCCACTGAGCTTTGACAAGAGCCATTGTTGCCTCTGTTCTTCAGACCATTCTCAATAAGATCCAATGCCCAAGCGCTTAGTGATAGCATCAATGACATCGGCATGTCTGTCAGATTCTTGCCTGATATCAAGTCTTACAAGTGAAAGCCCAGAGGTAGAAACTTGCTGTAAGAAATCAAGAAGGCTTCCATCAGCTATTGGCCGATCACCACAAGAGCAGAGTGATCTGTAACAGAGTTCAAGAGGCTCCAGAAACTACAGGAAGAACACAGAAGAGTCAGAGGATGAAAAACACATTACATTAAATGAATTCCAACAGCGCAATCGAACATGAGTCGGTATGATATCTTATGTATTAACCTAAAGCAGTTTTTTTATTTTTTTATTTTTATTTTTTTTATAGAACCTATAGCTGTTTTGAAGCTAAGCAAGTTTGGTTTTTCAAACTGTATTGGACTACTCAAGGTCTTCAGAATTTATTACTGCACATGCCTAGGAACGTTAAGGTTACTACTATACTAAGACATGGGAACAAATGAATCCAGCAAATCATCACAAATTTGTGATATAACAAAGTCATTAATTACCTCCGCTCTTAGCTGATGGCTCAAAATTCCCTCAAACATTAATGAAATACTAACACTGAATTGGAAAGAATTGAGCTTTCAGAACCTTGAAATTAAAATGCAATGTACAGTTTAATATGTTCCAGAAAGCAGTCCGAATGACATTATAGTGCAAGTTTAAATATTCTTTAAGAGTCCCTTATAACGGGTTAGCATATATGGTTCACTTCTTCAGACATGATCCTGGAGCCTGAAGGCATGAGCCTAAAGGTGACGTCATTATCACTTCTATTGTTCTGAGCTCAAGGAATAAGTCCTAATTGCCCTTACAGCCTTACTAGATGACCAATTAACATGAGAAGATAACTAAGGCAAATCAAGCTATTGATTCTAAAATTTGCTCAACAAGACTAATATAAATCTCATCTTTTCTATCGATTAGAACATTAAATAATAATAATATGTTGTCAAATTTCCCGTTTCAATTTATTTCTCGTTTCTTGTTTCCTGTTTTCTAGGTATTTGTTTCCTATTAGGTTAAGGAAGATTGTTTCCTATTAGGTTAAGGAAAATTGTTTCCTATTCTCTCTCTAGTTTTAATTCTGTAATTTATTCCTTAAATTAAGGGATTGTTAGTTTCTATAATTGTGGAGAATCATTGACTGTAATAAATTTAATCCAAGCTATTGATGGGGCTGATCATGCTTAATTGGGAATAATTTCCTTAAAAAT